>CABFWB010003834.1:11472-38197 GCA_902151455.1 Timema bartmani | reverse complement strand
TTAGTACGGGAATGGGATTTTGCCAATTTCGCGTGGGAAAGTAAATCTCCCACTCCTCGCGAATACGAGTGGAGGCGCCCATGATCAGGCACTGCACTACTAACTGTCCAGGTTAGCACCAGAGCTCTGAAACTGCTCACCGCACGACCGATGAGGCCGAGGCCCGAAGGCCCAGAACCCCGCCGGTCTACCTACCCATGCCATCACTCGTGGACGACTAAATAAGCTCACTGCCCCACAGAGTCCAACCCATTTAACTGGGCCACGGCTGTAAACGACGGGGGCAGGGCTGCGTCTAGGAGGGGAAAAGGAGACAATTACCCTGGGCCTCACGTTTCAGGGGGCCACATCTCCCCCCAAAAAATATTAAATTCAATTACTGTTATTATTCTAAACTTAGCATCAAATAGTGTACAAATAATTAACAGCAATAATTATTCGCTTAGTGATAGGATTCCATTCCAGAATCCATAAAATCCTAACTCTATGTAATTTAAGATTCAGGCCTACGTTATTCGAGTAATGTGCTGCAGTACAGTAGAATACGCCACCATTGTGCCACCACTGTCTGTCTACAGACTAACAGTGCAATGGTGCAAAGAGGAATTTACTTTGGTTAACTTAATTTTCTTGCATTTAATAAAGTACATTAATTTAAAGGGTTGATTAATATTCCACAAAACATGAGAAATTATCAAGTAACTAAAGTACCGAGTAGGTATCAATATATTATAATGGAATGATGCTAAAACTGAAAAACTGCCGGACAAATGGGGGCCTCAGATTGTTTTGCCCCGGGCCTCACATTTTCTTAAAACGTCACGGAGGCATCAGCCCAGCCCCGCGTACTACGTATAACGGAAGTAGTCCAACGGGAGCATACCAGTCCGTAGGAGCCACCACCAGCTCTCCTGTAGGCGACCTGAAAGTGACGGAGATGGTGGAATTTACTAGAAATCAATTCCTCCATACGCCAGGAGGGCAGAGGTAAGGTAAGGTTGAATGGCCAGAGCTAGAGCATTAACCCCACCACCATATTGTAGTGTCCAACTGAATTTAGTTAAATAAATAAATATTGTTTATTTTTACTAGAACATAGGCCTATAATATTTTATTTATAAAAATTATATTCGCTAACTACAAAACAGAATTATTAGATATTCAGACCACATTAATAGGAGGCTCATAATCACTAGTGCCTCCCCCTCCCTTCCCCCGCATTCCTCCAACATATACACACTTTATACCAAGTAAATAATAAATATACCACCCCAACAGTATTTTACACAAATTCTCCTGATGGTGGCTGTAAGATAAGTTTACCAAGAAAGGTAACAGTTCTACATCGACCAACTTTACGCCATGATGTTGTTTGTAAGATACTGCCTAGGTAAGACTTCTGCGACCCTCCAGGGTAAAGTAAGTGTACAGCTTCTTGATGACCCAGCCCATGGTCAAGAACCTTAATATATCATTGCCCATGCTTGTCGAACTAACCACCACAATCCATTTCATGCATGGTCTAATGGGGATACTATCGCAATAGACTAGTTACTAGAATGCCGAAGACGGGGCGATCGGAGCTCGATCCTGGTTGAGTGTACTGAGGGTGTTTTTTCCTAAATGGTTTTCCACTCAGATGTGGGGGGTAAGGGACAGGAGATAGCTAAGGGTTAAACCCCTGGGCATTCGGCGTCCATCGCGATCTTAATCATGAACGCGGGATGGAGGAGTTCCCCTCAAAACAGCAAATCGTGAAATAGCCCAGCAATAATTTATGATTGAAATAATTTACAAAATAGTAAAACAGCTATTTTTTGTGTGATTTGTGTTATTTTTAAAAGTTATTTTATTAATCAATAAGATATAGGCACAATTATATTTATTATCTAGATTAGGCCTATTCATATTCTAGCCTCTTTTTTTAATATACCCTATATTTTCCAAACTTTTAAAAAAGCTGTGCGCGTTTGATCCTCGGACACAGCATTTGTAACCTGTTAACCACGAGTTACACGTGTAGTCAACATATTATTCACCACTTTTTCGAATACTATAAAACACAAATCAATAATTAAATGCATGAACTATTGAAATTCTATTTTATCTGTAGTACTAATTTTTTTATTTTTTTGTTTCTAATCCAAAACATACTTTCTGTTTTTTTTAATTGTACCACACCTTGCTACACTTAGGGGATATTGGCATCCACCTGGTGGGAGAATGAAAAACTAGCCTCAATACTCCCAGCCTGTTCGTCACCGACAAACCAGACTTTTCTTTTAGCACCACGTCTCACTACCTGTACAGGCCATTCGCTTATGCACTAATTACTCTAATAATTTTAGTGATTAGGAGGGTTATATTTATAGGAAATGTACCCGCGTTTGCATAGTGGGTTTAAAACCATTAAAAAAAAAACTCAATACACCTTACCCAGATTCGAACCTAAATCTCCGCGTCATCGGCAGCCTAGTCTACAGCTAGAGTTAGACCAAACGGCCATAGAAGCGCGTAAACCAGACATGATGACACTGATATATTTAATCCTTGTTCCCACCGATGTGATTTACCCATACCTCTAAAAGCGTTGAGATGGACTATTCCTTTGTCCTTAGAATGGATTCAACACGCTCAGAAAAAGCAACGGAACAAGAAAACCTGCCCCAGAGAGAGAGATAGAGAAGAGAGAAACGAAATCTCCCCTGTCCTGTTAAACGTCGCCAGGAGTTAGCTAGCAAGAGTCTGGAAACTTTACAAGGTTGACATTTCAGGGACATTGGCCATTGCAGGCTGTTAGTGGTAAAGTGATGGAATAGTCTGCAGAGACGCCATGTAACAACAACAGCTCTGTAAACCTGCGCCGCTAGAGTGGCGAGCCTCGACTCTAGGTCACCGCAAACATAGGGGAGCGAGGAGTTTGGAGGAAACATGTTGGCTTTTAGCAGTGACCTTCACTAACACACTTTATTTGGAACGAGACATACGACCACTACCACGTTTCTTGCGTGTCTGGAAAGGCACTAGCGATCGTGAGATCGTGTTTTCCTCGTCGAGAGAAAAAGGAAATTGATTTGATGGTTAAAGGAACAAAAAAACAAACTTGTAGAAACAACACTAAACTTTTTCTTAGCATCGCTTCTTACTAACCGTTCAGGCCATACGCTTATATACTAATTACGCTAATAGTTTTAGGGAAGAGAAAAGTTATAGTTATAGAAAGTGTACCAGCATTTGTGTTGAAGGATAGTGGAAAACCACTTTGAAAACCACCCTCAGTAAACCCAACCGAGATTCTAACCTCAATCTCCCTGTCATCAGAAGTTTAGTCTGCTGCGATAGTGGCGCCTTAAACCACGTGGCCGACAAAATTGGTACTAAACGTCGTGCTATCTCTGGTGTGACGGCTCAAATATAAGCCATCTGCAGGAGCAACTATTTAATTTGTGATAACTAAGGCGTTCAGTACACAGATTATTAATATTTGTATTTATTTAGTTAGCACCGTGTTTTACTACTCATTCAGTTTATACGCTTGAGTACTAATTAGGCTAATGGATTAGGAATGGGGAAGGTTGGATTTGAGAAGAAGTGAACCCACATTTGCGTGGAGGGAAAGTGGAAAACAATTTAGGAAAAAACACCCCTAGTTCACCCGACTGAGATTCAAACCTCGATCTCCCCATCCTAGGCAGTCTAGTTCAACATGAAACTAGCGCGGGTGAGTATTAATAAAATATATGAGATAGGAATTAGGGTGTTAGCCTTATAAGAAGTTCACTTACTCTAACATGGAGGAAAAAATGGGATATACGCCCCAAATGACTTGTTCGAGACTTGAACTCCAGCGTTCTCAATGAGAAGTATTGTATATTTTTAACCAAGATACAATAAACGGATATAGTAGATTTCAACTTTTAGATGAAGATAATCACACAACACTACCATTTAGCTATTTTAAAAATGTTTCTCCCCTATTAACGTTTAGAATGTAACCTATTACTAAAATCTATTAGTAGGATCTTGACCAAGACGGGAATTAATCAATAATAATTTCCATTCTGAAACGAGCATAGGTCCAGCTTCAGGGTATACACCCTGAGGAAGAGAATAGTTTACATTGGGTGGCAACAACCTTCTAGGATGGTGGGATTTAAATTAATTAAATACAAATATATCACAACTCTTTGCAAAACGGCATCAATTTGAGAGTAGACTTAAAATATACAGTAAGCTACATAGACTCTTCTACTTCATATCCAACAGATCATCATAAGAAATTATCTCCTGAACGCAAGTGACTTTCAAATTTTCTTGACTTCTCCAGGTTTTTCCTGTGGATTTTTTTTAGGGGGGGGGGTTAAGGGGGATATCCCTATCTTCGACTGACTTGTTTGGTTTGGCTAATTAAATAACACGTGTGCAAACAGATGACGGTCATGAAAACCTCGTTATTGGCTAACGACTCTTGGTATTTCTGCTCACTCCTACTTATGGAAGGTATACCACCTTTCCAAGCACCTTTACACCTGCTCTCATGTAGGGTGTCAGTATTCCGATAGTTTGTTTACAATCTCTCTGATTGATCGAGATATTTCTGCTTACTATATTTATGGAGGGTCCACCACTAATTCAAGTAAATTAATACATACCTGCCCGTAGCCTGCCAGTATTCTGATAGTGAGTGTATTTATAAGCTCTTTGCTTGGTCAATGTGTTGCCGCTTATAATCTCTATGCGGGGTCCCCTTTAATCAGAGTATATCTCCACTAGTTTTCCGGTAATAAAATATATCATAGCTTATTCCAAGCTCTTTGTTTGATCGAGGGTCCGCTTTTTACTATCTCTATGCACGACCCAACCTTAATAATTGGAGTTCGTTTCCTTCCACCAGTACGCCGCTAGGCTGTGAGTCAGTAAGTTGCTTATTTATAAGCTCAGGCCGAAGACTTTAATCCTCTGTACAATGTTTAATACATCCTCACTAAAAGTGTTTGATTATTTGTGTAATCCTTGTGCCATAAACCATGACATAGGGGGAGCAGGGGGAAACCTTTGCAAACTTAGCTAATGGAATGCCAGGCCTCCAACGTGGTTCGGATTCCACGTCAAACTGTAGGTCCTCCATTTCATCCCACAATCACCCTACTATTACACATTAGCGTAAGTGCGTATAACCCGAATGGATAGTAAGATGAGGTGCTAATAATAATAATAATAGTTAATGAAAATTGTTCTAACTAAGCAGGCGGAATTTTATCTTTACCGGGGTAGCTAGGAATGTTTTTTCAACTATGGGTTCACCTACCCTTTATCCGTTTGATGCTGATGACGTTTCTTGAAGAAAAAAAACACTATTCTATTAAAAAAATTCTGTCAATGATAGCAAGTATTATTTTTTGCATGTATGTTCCAAACAAGATTTAATAAATAATGACTTTCAAAACGAGTAGAGAAAGCCAGAGGGTTTTCGTTGAAATGATTGGCATCAATGAATTATTCATGTTGGAATATTTTTTAAATATATTTTTTATATAAATAAAATAGACGTAAACGTAAATGCTTGGGTCTCTATTAAATAAATCCATATTGAGGGCAGTTAGCGAAGTCCGACATAAATTCTAAATTATCGATTTAATAAATATCCACAGTGAATATACTCAGCCCTTAATCTGGTTAGTGCTGCCTACCCCATCTGGTAGAAATCCCATGTACTTGGGGATTTCAGGAATGTGGTTTTTCCTTCCTTTGCCTTAAACACTAAATATCTATGAGCGAGCGCGAAAGGACTTATCAATTTCACCAGGAAAAATATTTCCCCCTACTTTCCAAAGTTCTTTTACATACTACAATTGACATGGGACTGATGGTTTTACTTCCCCTCCAAAGGAAGGTGTGCTACGGTTTTTAATAACTCAAGAAAAATCTATAGACCACGGCTGGGTGGTACCTAGGGGGGGACCTTAGGCCGACCATCTGGGGGGGAGCTCTGTATTTAATTTCTCTGTGAGGGTAGGTGTATTTGTTTATTCATTGCACATTTGTTTTGAACTCTACCACAACGTTGAATGTTTGACCAGTCATATCCGCTGTTTGCATACCAGTCCTTGGTATTTTTTTCATAGTGTGGACAGAGCACCATCACATCCCCTATCAGGGATAGAACTTTTATTATCGCATGGTATGCAACAGTTGAGATAAATATGGTAGAATTTAGGGGAAATGTACCTGCCTTGAGAGAGAGAAAGAGAGAGGGAGAGAGAGAGAGAATGGCATGACATTTAAAATAAAAACAGTACATTCTAAAGGGATTAGAACCCTTATCTCCATGTCAACGGCAAACCACAACTTTACTTTTAGACCGCGTGCACACCGATACAAATATTAGCCAATATAGATTTATAAATCATCACTATATATATATTCATATATATATATATATATATATTCATATATACTGGAACGCAGAGAAAACGAAACTTGTAAGGTACAACCAGCGAAACAAAACACAAGAGACAGAAAACAGTCGTGAGGCCGACAGTGATAGTGAGGCTTCGTGGGACTCGTAGCATCTTTTTAGGGTTTGCAGCCACCGATAATATTGTACTGGGGTTCGCGGCTGATATTAACATTGTAGAGAATACAACCTAGCTTAACCTAACCTATCCTACAAAACCAAGCCACCTGCATTGAAAACAATGACAAGTGAAGGGGAAAATACGATACACTTTCTATCAGACGCACACCCTACGTCACTATTACGGGTGGGGATAATGTGATGGACCTTTACCAATGAGGCCAGTGAATGATGCCTTACTGAGGGCAGTAAACAATATTATTTTATATATTGTCATTTTATATTCTATATTTAGCTGAATGCCGGTCCTTAAATTCCTCGCCTAATCAGCCTGTTCATTTAGGGTAGTTAGTAATAGTTAGTAGAAGCACAAAATCATCTAGTAAAAATAAATAAAAACTATTCCTTAAAAAAAAGAAGTATTTAATATTAAAATAATAATTTAACTCTGAAAATAAATAGCTTTATGATGTTTATTTTTAACTATTCCATCTTGAGAGGGAAGATCCATTAAAGAGAAATGTTTCTTGAGGCCACTGGGTATATTTGTTTACTTGATAATTAGGGATGTATTAATTATATTTTCCCATCACTGAGAAAGATAAATAAAGATGGCAAGTTTTGTTTTGGAGAAGTCTATATATTGTTATTTAAATATTAATATCCATTTTTAAGTAAATTTCAATTTAATTTTCATGACATAATATTTTAACTTTGAATAATAATTACTATACAAATATTATTTTTTATTTTAAATCAATAAAAAGCTATATAATAGAATAAACTACAAAGCTACGCTTGAAAATCAAAAATAAGTATTTTATGAATTCAACACGAACGAACTGCTCGCGCTATTAAAGTCAACATCATTAGTTCGTCAGACCCATCCCCAAAGGAAGAGACCCAATGTTTCGCTTCAGTGGAAAATAACATTGCCACGTATTTTTTAATGTTCTAGTTTATCTCCCTAACCTCTCCTCGCTGACCTAAAAGTGTTATCAGATATTATGTTAACAATCTTATTTTACAGCAAAGTTACGTTATTTTGTTAATAATTTCTCAAGAGCCTTACCGAAATCTCAGAGGGTGGGCACAATATCTCGAAAAGAAAATTCTACGAATTTTCCAAGACCCAAAAATCCAAATTTTCCTAAATAAAAATCTAATGGAGATTTATAAAAATATTAAAACTATAAAGATTGATCAAAGACACCATTAATTTGACTTATTGTTAACAACATAAAATCTCCCCCCTTTCCCTTCCTTAAAAAACACATTGTTGGGCCCGTGGAGATGCCTTTCTCATCTAGTCTGGTTTGCCAGAAATTGGGAGAACAGGATTTGAATTCGGACTGGATATACCTATTGAGGATTTTTTTCTCTCTCCAAATTTCCTCTTCTCTTTTCACACAAATAACTTATAGGTACAATTCCTCTCAATTCTACCTTTTCTATCCCTATTCCTGTAGCACAGTTAAAATGCGTATATATAGGATGGGTAGTAATACGCAGTGGAGGGTGTGGTGGGAAAGTTAAGGGATATATTTCTTAGAGAGATAATACATTCCCATAAATTGACTGCAACAACATTGTAATTTATATCTAGCATATGTTTTTAATAATGCTTAAATATTATATATAACCATCAATGTTAGCATTAGCACAAATTTGATTTGTAATATTGTCATATCCGTAACCACTACATACATGAGAGGGTCGTAAGAGTGAATTATCCGGAACACTATTACTAGACCATAGGTTTATGATCAAGAGTACACTCGGTGTTTATCAACAGTTGCCCACATAGACAACGGTTTGAAATAATTTAACTAACAACGTTGCTAAAGACAAGGTTTCATTTATTACACAGATCGAAATAATTACACATAGCCATTTTTAATATTGGTTACTCGAGTTAATATGTGTTTAAAAATAAATTAGAGAGCGAGCATAACATTAAAATAGTTTGAGAGTTCTTGATAGAACGATAATATGGGTTTTAATATGCACAGTAAGTCCTTGTTCTGAAGGTTTCCACGCAAGTTGAAAAACCACGAAATCGAAGTGTTTGAATTCTATGTGTTTTTGACCTGTATGTTCCTTTCATATACTGTAGGTTCGGATTATGAAAAGAAAACTTTATTTTCTCCTTGAAAGCAAGTGATATTCTCAAACAAATGGCGATGACACTATTTGCCGTGTGTAGGAAAACCATATATTGTGTTTGAGGTGGGATTGAAGGGCACATGAGAAAAGGCCAGTGTTTTTGCAGTTTTTATGGTAAAAAACGTTTGGCTAAAATATATAAACTATTGCTCCATTACAAACACAGAGTTTAATTTTCTTCACATGTTGATATCGACAATTCATGAATATCCATGATGAGCAAAGCGGCATTAAATGAGAAACTTTTTAAATGAAGAGAAAAAATTGTCATTTAATTCCAGGACACCCTTAAAAGATATTCAAGAAGTTTTGAGGTCACCATATGAACAACATTAAATTATATGTTTGTACTGGAGCAATATTTTATTTATTTTGACCAAAAAAAGTTTTGCCATAAAAACTGCAAAAACACTGACCTTTCCTCACGTCACCTTCCATCCCACCTTAAGGTCATTCGACAATGAGAATTACCAAGATTTCTTGAGTTTGTAACATCTTAGCACCACGTTTTTCTACCCGTTCAGGCTGTACTTTTATGTACTAATTACGCTAGTGGTTTTATTGATGATGAATTAGAGGAAGTGTACCCACATTTGTGTGAAGGGAGAGTGGAAAATAATTTAGTAAAAAACACCCTCAGTACATCCGACCAAGATTCGAACCACGATCTCCATGTTATCGGCAGTCTAGTCTACTGCTAGAGTGACGCCTTAGACCATGAGGCCACGGAACATCTTGGCAGGGAATTTAACATAGTTGGCGGTAAAAGCTAGCTTACACGGATCAAGTTTACTGGCGTCAAGTACTTGAAGTCAAGCGACTTTCCTGGTAATATCCATGTGCAAATGATGTGGTCAAGTTCACCTTACACTATCCGATCAGTGGAAAGTAAAGTCGGAGAAGAGTCTACTTTAGTGGCAGCTTGAAGGTCACGTGACTCACTTTCCTTTGGTACTTTCCCCGTCCAAACTGTTCACTTGGCTAGTTTCCTTCAAGCTAAACAGTAGCGTACAGTCATGATTTGTTTTATCGCCAGTGTAAAGGCAATTTCTGATTTCCACTCCTGTTCTCTTGTTTTTTAAGTATATTTTGTGGGTTGTGTTTAAAATGAGTAAGTGTAGGAGTAGTTACATATATATGCTCATTGATATTTAAGCAAAATACGACATACTTTGGAACATCAATCTCAGCGAGTATTCTAAAAAATTTGTTAAGAGAAACTGCTTTTAGTAAATCAACACTTAAATCCTTACTTGATGCTTGCACTAATAATTTCACTACAGCACGACATACCTTCATCTTCCTCATTTGCAAATGAATGACTGGTGGATTCCTTCGGAACTAGGTTCAAGTACTTGACGCTACTACTATATCCGTGTAAACTGTTACTGAAAGTCAAGCTCGCTTGACTTCAAATACTTGACACCAGTAAACTAGACTCGTGAAAACGAGACTTAAGGCGTTATCTTTAAAAATATAGTAAGTAGCAATGTCTCTGCCCATTCCAGCAACACCAGCCAGGTAAGGAAAACTGCGTCCACTTTACTTGAGTGTCATTAATTGGGTGTATCTGACCCTCTGTCTCGGCAAGGCATATTAGGTTCTGCTAGTCGGTGTTTTCCCTACAGTCCGTACCGTCAAAACCAGAAATGTCATTAAATAGACATTACAAATATATATATATATATATATATATATATATATATATATGTGTGTGTGTGTGTGTGTGTATTCGAAATTATAAATTCGGACACATTAATAAAAATAACGAGTAGAGTTCAGTTAAAACAATATTTCTAAATAGCTACTTCAAAATGAGATAAAATTTAACCTAATAAAGAACAGTATTTATATATCATGTAATTGTACCATCCAACACTTCCCTTAGGTCCATGTCCGTGCGGTAGTTTGGGAACAAATTGGGGAGAGAATGGGGGTTGACATAATAATATAGCAATTCAAAATTAAGTTTAAATTTATTGAAGACAAAGCAGTTAATATACATAAAAGTATTAATATAAAGAGTGTCGCTGTAGTCTAATTACTTGGGTGAATCTAAACAAGCTTATGGGGGACAGTAGTCCACTCAAGGTTCATTAACAAGATTGATCACAAAACAACTCAAACTTTGAGATTGAAACAAGGACTGACATTATTCATAGTTAAACTACGAACCAGACCACTAGGTCAAAAATAAAATATTTAAAGCATTGAGTCCCCATCACAAAACGTAGTCTAACTAACCTATTACTAACAGAGCAGGTCTAGTTTTTCTTAAAGAAGTCCCGTTAGTGTTTCTTTGAAACTGGGAAAGTCAACAGAGACATTCAGCAATCATTAAGTTGCGAGCAAACAAGCTTGGGCAGGTTGAAAGCATAACAAATAAATAACCAGACCTAAACTACGGGAGGCTTGGATTAGTAAATAACAATAATAGGACCAAGTACTAATTAGGAGACCTAAAGCTGAACAAGTTAAGTTCACAAGGAACACATTAAAGGATAGTATCCCCTAAGGCTGGAGCCACTAGCCCCACACGCGTCTTAAGTATTCTCGGCACTCACAAAGTATCAATCAAAAATCTTGAACCCCACCTAGAATACCACAGTGAGCCATAGGTTGATCACCAAGAATGGTAGTACCCAAGATAATGTAAATATTATACATAGTCAAAAACTGACCTGATTAGGTCCCTAATACTAACGTACTAATCACATGTCACTAAGTTAGGTCATATTGAATAATATCGTAAAAAGGCTAGGTCATCTAAACAATATAATACTGAGCATCACACAGCTCTATTTAAACTGACTAAAAATATCTGTCATCAAGGGTGTTACATAGGGAGCACTGAAAGCGTTGCAGCTTTCTCGAAATTCTGTATTATTTACGAAGTGGTTTGAGATCTCTTAAAATGGTTTTCAATAACATTTAGGATTAAGTTTTGACCAGTTAAAGAGTTTAAACTTTATGTTTAAAGTTTAAAAAAAGTCTGGTAGCTTATATATAACCTTGAAAAACAATCCTGCATTTGCTTCAAATTTTCTGTTGTAACCCTATCAAAAAATGACTTTATTTTATAGAGGATGGCTAGTTATAGGTCTCTATCGTTTTACTTTAATCTCAGAAGTACAAATATTGGCGTAAAGTGCAGTTTAATTTTTCTAACAAATATAAACTTAGAATTTAATTTTTATAGCTAGATAAGGACTTGTTGATAGATTTCTAATACATTTTGGTGAAAAACATATTTAAAAATATGAAACCACTTCTTCAAAAATGCGGGATTTCCAAACGCATAAAACGCCCTCCCCATGCAACAGCAAGATAAATGAATGAGACCTCATTAGAAGACGGACCCCATTCAGAAATAGCCAATTATCCTAATTAGAATATTCTTGTATAGAATTACAACATACACCCAAACCTGGGTCAAACACTTAGCTTAAATAATAAAACTTTACATATGAAGAGAGGTGAGGTGCTGTCTCCACCGAGCTGGCCTGACCGATGGTTCCACCATGACGTATACCTAGTGTTGGCGGTTAAAGGGCGGCACGATCCTCAGGCAGCGAACAAATACAGTATATAAGCCAACAGGTATGATAGATAAAAGCCATTTTATTAAGACCCGGTAGCCCGTATTTATACGCACCTAATTCCGCACATGACAAGGGGAAAGGAATGGGGGAAAGATGGCTAATAAAATAAGAGAACCGACAAAAAGGATGCCTAATTGGCGATGAGTGGTTTTTTGAGCAGGTATGACGATCAGTTGTATTTTATGTGAACAGGCCTCATTTTCCTTTATTTGGACAAAGCCAAATCAAACGGAGCGACAAGTGAGTTGGCATCGGGTGATCATGGCGAAGTACGAGCGAGGCAGTGGCGAGTCTACTGTGTCAGATTATTACTGTTGTAACTGGCTACGCTCATTTAGCCCATACATACAAAGAAAACGATAGATTGCCGTACATACAAAGTAAAGGAAAAATGAAAATAAATTGTAGTTTATTAATTCACTGTGTGATTGTTCCATACTGGATATCTTGAATCCGGCCTGACTAGACGACCGAATAGAATTAGTGAACGCGGCAAGAACACCTTGTCAACTGGGCTGGCACCTTGATACTGAGAGTCCACTCTGTGATTAATTAGATTGTGGCCAACTGAAGCTTTGTTTTGGGCTATTTTATTCTGTTCGAGAAACTCCCCCTTCCCCTCCACTTCTTAGACGTCAGATTAATTTCGTATATAATGCAGCGCCTCTCATACTATTTTCCCGTGCCAGACGCACCAGACGCAGTTGGAGGGGTGGCTGACTACCTGGAGAACAAGTATTAACGAGGAGAAGAGTACAGCAGTGCTCTTCACATGGAAAAGAAAGTTCTACAGGCTGGCCCCACTCCGGTTGTTCGGAGAGCAGATCAGATGGGCGGAAAGTTTTAAGTACTTGGGGCTTACGCTGGACACCAAGCTGACCTGGCGACTGCACTGTACCGAGCGACTGACAAAGGCGAGGCAAAGGGTTGGAATCCTAGGCCCACTGCGTAGCGTCCTGTCTACAAGGAACGGTCTGACACTGTACAAGCAGTTGCTCAGACCGATCCTCGACTAAGCGTGTCCCACTTGGGGCCACCTGGAGGACACGTATATGAGGAGGATGCAGGCATTCCAGAGCAAGTGTCTGAGGATCATTGTGGACGCACCTTGGTACGTTCGGAATGTGACTTTACACCGAGACCTGGATATGCCTACCATTAAGGACCACTTCCGGAAGCTGGCGCAGTCCTTCTACGACAGACTTCCCGGTGCCACCAATCCTCTTATCCAGGGGCTTGGGAACTACGTCATCGACCCTGGAGGGTGCCACCAACGTCCCAAAGCCCTGCTCGGATAAGCGAGATGTGACAAATGTGGTTTGGGAGGCTCTCACCCAGCTCCCCATAGAATAGTGTCTCCGCACGTAACTCTAAAAAAAAACCTTAGTCGGTTCCCCAACATTTTTGTTTCCTCAACTAATAATTAATAATATGCTTTTTGTTTGTTTCAGTAACTTCGCGAAATGCGACAACCCGTCTGTTAATTACCCGAAAACCACACGGTGTGACCAATTGGTCGGTACGTGTTGGAATTTGCTCTCGTGCACCCCTTCTGGGTGCATTAGAGCATGTTTTTTTGCGTCTGCGTCTACTATTTTCGTATTCAATTCCAACAACTCGTCTCACGGGCATCCAGGAGGCTTCAGTTTAACGTAGACTTCAAGTAGCGGTCAAGATTATTACTGCGTCTGTCTCACCAACTCGTTGCAGATAATTTAATATCTGTTAAAATTATATCGTTAGTCTTTTACAGACTTGCACTTTTTGATCTTCTTCAGTTGTGAAGTTTCAATGTAGGTTGAGTGTAATTGTTACTCTTTGCCATAATCTATGTATTTGAAACAGTGTAGTCCTTATGGTCACACTTGTTTATTGTTTAACTATGCCCATATGGCTAGTCTTAAATATTATATTCTTTGGCAAATACTGTTTATTTAAAACAGAGTGTAGTCCTTATGAACGTACTTGTTTATTGTTTAACTACGTCCATATGACAAGTCTTCAATATTTGGGAGACAGTCTGATGCCATGTTCTATGTGATCATGTAACTAATGACTTTATTTTGGCAAAAAGGGGAGATTAGGTTAATCCATGGCCTAATTGGATCTTTGATTTCTATCAGACTTTAAGTTGGCATTATTGTTGTAAATTATTACGGTGACCAACCCGTGGGTATGCTTCTATCCCAGAGGCGTGGCCCACTTGGTGTTGTTTATATTTGCCCGGCTACCTTTAGGCGTCGCTTGGCTCTTTAATGTTTAGAAGTTTTCCATTATTGTAGTCTGTCTCCAGACTATTGTTGAATGTTAACTATACTATTGGATGATCAGGCAATACCAATTAGGAATAGTGCCATAGTTTCTGATGGCCTAGATTCCTGATATCTCTCTTTTTACTATTTGTAAACTAATATTTCCAGCACCTGGAACATTCATTTTGTATCACATTAATCTTTTCGGAGCTAACCAACGCTAGCTGGCTCAGTTAGCAGCTATCACAGTAACTCCTTAAATAAGAACTTCCTAGTTTTAGATATTGTTCAACTTCATTATTTTTTCATGCTTATTAGATTTGAGACTAAGAGCCGTAAGGCTGGAGTAAGGTTGAGTTTTTTGTTTAACCTTAACTTAATTTGATTCTTCCTATTAGAGTTACTGTAGTTATCTGTTTAGCACACTTTCGTTCTAGAAAGTGCGCATGTTCCTCTTTAATGAGTCACACGTTTTTCAATCTTCAACCCAACCATTGTTGTCTTGATTGTATGTTAATTTAAGGTGCCTTACACCAAACACGGCCATTTTGGTATCGATGTTTCTTGGTACTTTATTAACGCCTAACATCAAACAGTTGAAAGATTAGACTGCTATCGTGTCTGTGAATATGTAATAATACTCTTTTTTTATTTTCATACCAATAAACTCATTTGTTAACTTGTATTTTACTCTTATGTTTCGCTTGTCTTAAGCTTTACATTTCAACTTCCTTGTAATGGTCGTCGTCGCTTCTACTGTCAAACAGGAGTGACGCTGCAGTGTTTTTTAGGGTTGAAGATGCCATTATGTGATGGCTAAATCCTTTTAGCACGGCACATAATTTTACCTCTTACACATCACAAATTATTTTTCCTTAACATATTATAAATATTTAATTGTTCACGCCTCATACCCATCTAGTTATACTAAATTTTAACCCATATATTAATTACTTTACCTTAACAATGGCACATGAAAAGCATAGAATAGCAATATAACTCGTGAACTGTGATGATTTGAAATAATTTAAATCAGTATTTCAGGCTTATAACTTTACTAGGTGACCTGGTAGTCTAGGGGTAAGGTGTCAAGACTTCTGTGCTGGGGGTCCGGGGTTCAATCCTCGGTCCCGGCACAGATTTATCTGATTGCCAAACCCCTTACTTCACCTCTGACAAGACGTGTATTAATCACAACTTGTGAATGTGGGGAATGCCAGGCCTCTACCATGGTTCGGATTCCACGTTAAACTGTAGGTCCTCCATTTCATCTCACATTCACCCTACATTACACGTTAGCGTAAGTGCGTATAACCCGAACGGGTAGTAAGACGCGGTGCTAATAATAATAATGTATAACCCGAACGGGTAGTAAGACGCGGGGCTAATAATAATATAACTTTACTAACACTTGCTAAAAATTGTGCATTTATTATTTGACTTTCGAAAGACAAAGTGTTGCTTGAGATATGGTGTGGCTAGTCGTAAGTCGAACTACCACAACCGCATATTTATGACTCCGCGTTAACTCGAATCCATGTAAATATAGGACCTCTTATATATTACAGTAGATTCATTGCAGGGGATACTTGGTGTAGAGTAAATCGTAAGTTAATTTTTTAAAAGGAAACTAGTGAAATTATTAAACAAAGTACTTACTTAAGTTTTTGTGTCTTCACTAAGAGATATATTAGTTTGAGTCATATCCCCCTCAAGTAGTTTCAAAGGAGCGTGCCAAAGAATCTGGGAAAACAAGTCCTAGGCCACAATAAGCCATGACGTAAGCAATTAATACCACTTATACACACACACGCGCATATCTCTGTGGCATGCATGAGACCACACACATGAACCCACCAGACATAGACTAACAATGGAGCCACATGTTGGCTAATTAGGCGAATAGCCAACCTGGGAGATAGGTTTTGGTTGGCGGGCTTGGGGTGGTGGGGATGGGAGAAGGAAGCACAAATGTGACTTGTGAATAAAAATAACAATCCTCCTCCCCCCACTTTTCACCCAGTTACCCACCCTCACTAATTCCTTCCATCCCCCTCGACACGAAACACTGACGGAATCCAATGGGCACCTGACATTGACAAATAGCTGAGAAATGACAATAAATTTCCACTAGGCTTATACCTTGCTTAGGCCCTAAAACAGTGATGTATTATTATTATTTATTCGTCTAAAACTAATGGCACGGAACAATGTGACGTCACTCCTCTATCTTTCTCTATGAATTAAGGCTTATTTAACGTTTTCCTAATTAATCTTATAATATCTCTCTGCGTTGCATGGTTTTATTCTTTTCGACATTTTATTTTTCCTGTTTTTTTTTTGTTTTTNTTTTTTTTTTGTTTTTTTTTTGTCCATGTAGCGCTCTTCCATTTCTGTTGATTAACGTTTATGTGTGTGTTTTTTATTATGTAATTTATGTGTGTTAGCGGGCAATCGACTCGTTAAATGGCCTAGACACCATGTTTTGCCACCCAAGTCACCGAAGAAATATTGTGAGACGGTTTTGTTGAGTTTTCTCAGGGACAAATGCTCTTCATTCAATCTTGTCTTGTAAGTTGTTTGGACGACTCGTTTGTATGTTGATATATGGTTTTAAAAATTTTGAAAAAAATATATGCAAGAGAGAAAAAAATACTGTCCAGCTTAATGGGTTAGTGTCAAATAACGGAACCTCTAGGTATACTAATAAAGGTACCGGAACGGTGTTCCGTCAGAAGCACTGCATACATACATACATACATACATACATACATACATACATACATACATACATATGTACATACATATGTACATACATATGTACATACATACACACATATCATACATACATACATACATACATACATACATACATACATACATACATACATACATACATATGTACATACATACATACATATATACATATGTACATACATACATACATATATACATATGTACATACATACATACATACATACATATATACATATGTACATACATACATATGTACATACATACATACATACATATGTACATACATACATACATACATATGTACATACATACATACATACATATGTACATACATACATACATACATATGTACATACATACATACATACATATGTACATACATACATACATACATATGTACATACATACATACATACATACATACATACATACATACATACATACATACATACCTTATATATTTATTTATTTCTTTAATAGACAATGTCGTTTATCATGTTTATGCTACTTTCTACTAAGATTATCGTCCTCATGTGAATAATGGCAAAATAAAATAATAAATGTGATTTGTGGTGGAGTAACAGTAATTTAATCCCATATTATTTGTATTTCATCATGCTGATCCACAATGAACATATACAGTAATTATGATAATCACAGCCTGGATAACTATTAATGTATAATATTCTCTAAATTGAAAAATGACAGTTGGACACGGGAATCGAACAAGGGACCTTTGGCTTAGTAAGTCAATGCTCTAACCACTGAGTAATCCCGTTCACAGGGTCATTCTTCCCTCATATTTCAAGGCATAGTCTGTGACGGACTTGCGGAAATTTTCAACTACATGTGAGTGATCAATTAAGATCATGAGCTTTCAGATAACGCAACCATCTTTGAATTGGGAGAGATTAATGGTGTCAATATTACAAAAATATTCCGAGAAGTAAGCAAAATGCCAATAAGTACAACTTTGTGATGTTTTTATAAATTTCCTTTTGGATTATTTCAATTTATTCACTAGGCCTAACTGATTATCTTATAGCAAAACTTTATCTATAATCTATATTATATTTAATTACAAACCTGTTATAGCGTTTTAAATAATTTTCAGCTTCTAAAATAGTAATAATAATGTGTGTCTCAGCTACGCCAATCTGTCGACCAGTTTGCGGAATGTTTAGTCAGTACTAATGTACCGTTGCCCAGGAGACGCCCATATGTACTAATCGCACATTCGTTCAGTGGAGACTCTTTCCATGACCCGATGAGATAAGGGGATGATGGCAGTGAATATGACGGGATAATTCCAATGAAGATCTTAGCATAACTTAAGCCTAATTAACCAAACCTTTGTGACCGTGGGCATTATTCCGCTTTCGAGAAAAATGCCCCGGTACCAGCTGGGAATCAAACCCGGGATCTCTGGGTCAACTTTCAGGTAGTTATAACCACTATACCACGATGCCAGTTACATTCTAAACTCTAAAGTTTACTATTAGGCTTTCACCTCTCAAGCTTTCAAGATATCCGTCCAACAGGAGTAACGAACTGGAGCTATTCAGACAACAGAGAAGAATCTTGGAGTCTCATACCCCCTCGGAGGTAACCAAAGACTCCGAAAAGGTTCACACGGATCGTTGTGGAGTAAGATAGTATTATGAATTTTTTTTTAAACTGCGTCTTACCATCCTTCATGGCTGTCCATATTCTTACACTAATTAGGTAGTGATGAAGATAAAGAGTTTTAAAGGAAGTGCACTGGAATTCGTGTGGAGGCAGAGTGGAAAAGCACCTAAGAAATAAAAATCAGTCCATACACACCCAACCGGGAATCAAACGACGACCTTCACATCACTGGAAAGCCAAACAAGACGATATTTGCGCTTTATACATCCTGTCCACACACACACATATATATAATGTTACTAGACCATTGGTTTTGTTATGAGAGTAGTTAATGCACATGGCAAACGATAACGACTGGCAGTTATCATATTGTATTGACTATTTAATAGGTTATCCCTCTCCCCTCTCTGACAACAGGAACAACGAGCTTTCGGAACAATCTTGATGGTACCTAGACTTGCGTGATAGGGGTACTTTACGAGGGGTGAAGGGGAGGTGTGTGCGCAAGTTCAATGAGGGTAAGGTCAACAAATTGTTGAACACAAGTAAAGAGGCCAGTAAGGTTGTGCCGGTCATAATAAATTGTGCATCGTATAGTCCAGTACGTAAACATACCAGGTGCTTAATTAGATGCGTAGGCTGCGCGCGTCTTATTGGTGATATCTTGGATCCTTTTTTTAAGAAATAAGACTGTTCTTACCTGCTTAAGTGGCCGCATAGTCTAAGGTATCACACTCGTGTTGGACTGGACAGCCAATGACAGATAGATCGAGGTTAGATTCCCGGTCGGGTACACTGAGTTTTTTTTATTTTTATTTTTTTTACTTTTCCTCCCCGCAAGTATAGGTACACTTCCTCTAAATTAAACCTTCCCATCCCTACCTAATTAGTGTAATTATCATATATTATGTGTATAACCTGAACAGGTAGTATGTAAGACGTGGTTCTAAAAAAAAGTACTTAAGTTTAGTCGTTGCTCCAACCACAGGTTCAATTCTCTTAAACACAAAAGCACAAAGCTCACTCAAGATGTGTTTCATTAGTACAACTTACCACCCCCTGCCACTCGCCCCTCTCAACCCACTTATCAGACCCAGCTATAAAATGAACTTCTCTCCTTCGTAACAGGTTACGTCATTAAATGGAACCATTCGATTCCTTAGAGCCATGAGAGGCAAATCCTCTGCTTTTGTTTTGGGTTTTAGAAAGTGGAGAGAATAGTTAATGCCAAGAAAATTTGTAAGACGGAATTTCAGGGTATTAATTAAGAAACTTGTTTTGCATAAATAGACAACTTGAATTTTTCTTTTACAATATCACACAACATAGAGGCTAAGAGATATTTTATTTCGCAAGAGATATTCAAACATTTAATTTATCATTATGATTTTAATATTTTATAAATGATAAATATTTTTAGCTTGAAGATATTTTTGAGTCAGTTTCAAAATAAAGACAAAGTTCCCATGACAAACGCCTTAATACCAATCCCTAGATCTTTGTATATTATTTATATTACCAGGGTAGGGTGAAGAGGGTGTAATTTAGAAGCTGTGTACCTGCACTTGAGGGAAATTTAGTTAAGTTCCATTTAGGGTGAAGGGGGGGAGTTAGTAAAACTGCCTACATTGTCATTCCTTCATCGACAAACCAGACAATATGAGACTGACTAACTTGTCCACGTGTTCCAATAAAGAGGCTAAGACAGGTTTAAATCGTAGTTAATATAGTCTTAAAATTTATATTTGGAGAAATTAATCTTTGGATCTCAAGTTGATAATTTTACTTGATGATGAAGGCAGAAAACAAATTATATTATATTCAATGATTCAGTACATTAAACTCAAAGATAATATCTCTTGTCCAGGTGATTGAATATGACACTCTTTCGATAGATCTCAAAAATATAAAATAAACGCTCTTGGTACTCGATTGATAGCCCGGGCAGATATTAAGACGCGATAGAGAAAATAAATAGGTCTATTCGATGAGTCAATTTATTTATTTACATACATAAAAGCATACTTACCTAATCACGCAGTTCCCTTACGGGTTAGACAAGAAACTATGCATTTAGCTAAAAAAAAAATATCTCCGTACTTAACCCGTCCTCACTAACTTTCTCCACACTTGTCTATCCCTACATACTTCCTTAGCTTCAACAACTTCCATACACCGAGTCATACATGCTCTTTTATTCTTAAAGCGCTTTAAAATTGATCTTTTTAACATATTCTTCTACAACATTTAGTACATCTTACATGGCCTACATCTTCCTTTTGATCCACACACTCTACCTTCATATATTTGTTTCGTCACTCGATCCACACTCATCCTCTCAACATGTCCAAACCAACGTTAGATGCGTCTTTCACATTGACTTATTAGCTTCTCTTTCAAACCGCACTCCTAAAGCACCCATTCATTATTGACTCTGTGTATACGAGTTTTTGCACATATATTTCTTAGAAATATAATTTCAACCGCATTCACCTTGCTCTTGTGTTTCTCTATGACTAACCCACACTTCACATCCATAAAACAATGTTGGCGTCAACACAATTTTATATACTGCCAACTTTTCCTCTTTCGATTATACTTCATTCTTTGCAGGGCCTCTGAGAGGAATTTTATCAGGGAGTACCAAGTTTTTTTTTTTGGGCTCCCTTCAATTTTCCATTAATCCTGTCTAAGGAAAAAAAAAAATCCTATCTGAAAAAAAAGGAGAAAATAAATAAGACCAAAATATTATATTAAAATTTATACTTATGTATCTAAAAAACTGGTAAAAATAAGACAAAGAATATACATATAGCCTACTAATAATATTTTAATAATACTAGTAGTAGAAATCTGAATGCAAGTCTTAATTTTGCAAACTTTTTTGGGATTCCAGGAAATTCCTAGGCCCCTTTTAGATCCCCGGGCCCGGGTACGATATACCCCCTGCACGGCTGTACCCCCCTCTCATAGGGCCTGATTCTTTGCAATAGTTCACATACATCCAACTATACTCCGATATGTATTCACCCGTCTGTTGATTTCACCATTCATCCTTCAATCTTTACAGAACATTCTGCCCAGATACAGCAAATCTTTCACTGGTTTTTACAGTTTTCCATTTATACTAGGTCGACAATCATTTCCTGATCCATCCTTATCAAAAACTATATTTATATTTTATTTTTAGTATTTAAAGTTATCTTTATGAACTCACTGCTTTTGTCAGCAAATCATCTAGAGACTATCAATTCTATAATAGACACAACACCAAGTCCCCCCGGCCGTTAATTCATCGCTGGAAAAGGGGAACACTCCATCTCAACAACTATACGTTTTTCGGTTATTCCAGGGTTCAAACCCGGAACCTAAGATCAGTTGACAGACACGCTAATGACTGATCTAAGCTGTCGGGCCTTAGGGCGCATATAAAAAGCAATAGACCCACATCAGTGGGCATGCAGTCTAAGCGTTAAGCTCGTATAGTTGAGATCGTTGATGATGGAGAGGAGAGTTTCGAATCCCGGTAAGGTGTACAAAGGCTATTCCACAAATGTTTTAATACTCTCTCTTAACGCAAATATCGCTACTTTTTTTAGCACCCCGGTTGAAGGCTTAACTTTAACTCATGCCTATCACAGTAGTGTAACTAAGTGCCAGCAGTCTGGACGGAATCAAAATAAGGTGCAAAAGTAAAATTAATTCCAATCTAACGAAGAAATTTAATCAATTTGTCACAAAGAAAAGTGAGTGGTTTTTAGTCTTTCAGCTTTAGTAATTTTCCTTCCTGTTTCATTGTTCATTAATTTATTATTTACTCTCCCTTACGCAAACACGCTTTCTATTTTATATATATTTTTTCATTATCTTTTTATAACATATTCTAAACAATCAAAGTTGTTTAGGAGAACTCCTATAATATTTATAAAAGATATTAAATAATTTTGAGCTTGTTCTACAATTTGGTTACAATTCTACAGTTACCATTCAATCTAACGTCCATGATAATTAATGTGAAGACTTGAGAAAGAATAAGACAAGAAGAAAGGTGATAAAATTAAAACAAACAAGATATGAATATGCTATTTATTAGTAATTATAAACAACGAAATTTAATGATGCACTAATTGTATGTACAGAAACGCTACCTCACTTGACATAATTGTAAAAGTCTTTCTGAATAATTAAATAACTAAGGGTAATCTTTTTGTTATACAATCTTAACAATTTTTATCTGATCATTTCCCTCTCATAAATATATATAATATATATTTTTAGCACCGCGTCTTACTACCCGTTTGGGATGTATGCCTAATTACTAATTACACTAATGAGTTAGGTTTGAGGAATATTTAATTTAGAGGACATGTACCCGCACTTACTTAGAAATAGAGATAAAGAGAGAGGGAGAGTGGGAAGCCATTTAGGAAAAAAAAAAACAACCTTGTACGCCCTACCAAGAGCGAACCCCAATCTCCCCGTCATCGGCAGTCCAGTCTATTGCGAGAGTGACGCCTTAGACCATGCAGCCACCGAGGTGGGTTGTTATTATTAGTTAAAAATGTGCTTATCAAATATTACTATGCCCATGACACTTATTATAGAACTCTTGAAAAGTTTAATAAATTAAGCAAAATATATTTATCTATCTTGTCAAAAAAACAAAATCAAGAAATTGCTATAAACACCGTAAGAAATACCAGCCCTAGCTCACCTCCCTTCTAAACACAATTTAAACTTATTTAATATATTTTATAAATATTTCTTTCATTAGTTTTAAGTTTATATTTATTATGCCCATGCCAACTTTTGCTTAGCTGCCCCTCTAGACCCAAGTAATACTGTACTCATAAATAACACATTCAAGCTGACTAACATTCCCACTGTCAAGTTTAAAGATAAAATTTAAAGTAAGTCAAAATTCTACCCCAAGAAACCACCAAGATTATGGATATTGATGTTTGTATATAACCTCCAGGGTTCTTTTAAAAGAAAAACTTTTTTTATACGAGTCATTGTCAGGCCACGAGGAAGTAAAATACATTATGTTAGTACAAACGCGCAGTGGCGGCGTACCACGGTGGGTGTGTGCGAGCGGTGAGGGGTTGGGGGAGGGGGTGGATGGTTAGTTTGCATGATGGGAAAAAACCCCGCCCACCAAAAACTAGCTTGTCATTTGTCACTTCCAACTAGACGGTTAAAAACGAGAAAAGGGGATGAACGGGGTTGGCGTCTATTTTTCACTTCCTCGCGAAGGTTTTTTTTAAATGTCTATGAGAACAAGGCACTATAGCGGTCCATTTTTTTCCCCCTTCCCTCTACCCATTTTTTTCCTCCTGTTTCTTTTCATTTTCGACGCTTCTTTGTTGGGTGGGTGCTCTCTTTGTGCAACTGGTCGAGAACAGTTTCTTGCACTTCATTGGCTGTCAAGAAGTTTTCTATTGGTCCATACATCATGTCCCAACATTTCAGTACACATTCATGTATACAAAGATGGATTCTGATATCGATTTTTAAAGAATTATTTTTTTCCTTCACCTTAGCTCAGTTGGAAGAATACCTTGGTACCACCTCGGTAGTGAGATTAAGGTTTCCGGGTTTGATTCCCGGCATGATAGAACAATCTATCATTGGCGAAATGTGGATTTCATCTTTTGCAGTGATGAACTGACGGCCGGTTCTGAGTTTTGTGTCGGTTCTAGATTTAAATTAGTTTATAAGTAGTGTGTGCTGATTTAATCATTTGGTTCAGAAAGTGCACGTCGAATATATAAACAATAGCAATGAATGTTTCTTCGTATTAAGGGTGCATAGCCTTCACTTATGGACCAGGTTATTATATGAGAATACGACTTACAAACTAAATTAGCTCTAGAGTAAATACAACACTTAATTCATCAATGTGAAAGAAGAAATATTCATTCTACTCAATTTTTTAGGCATGCTGTTAATGGAATCCAGTACTATTACTCATATATATGCATTCAGACGTGGCGCTATCGAATAATTAATTGAGTAGAATTAACCAAATTAGGAGGGTTAATTTTGGGAAAATGAGGCATCATTCTGCTGAAGAGTGAATTTCCCAATATTTAAAAATGCATCCTCGATTCATACAGTCACCCGCATCGGTGGGGACGCAGTATTGTCGTCAGGTTCATCTGGGTTGGTTTGTCAGTGACGGGGAAGTCTGGGCTTGAAACTCGACCATGTGAAGCCAACCAAGGGTGGTTTTTAACCAAATGCTTCTCACTCTCAATCCACATAAATGTGGGTACCGTTGTTTTAAGTTCCATATTTTTCAACCCTACCTCATTAGTGTAATTAAATACGTACTGCCCTGACGGGTAGTAAGACACAATAGAAAATAAATAGTTTATTCGGAGATATAATTATAAACTCCCGATTGAGTCATGGTTGCATATTAATATATTCTATAATATCAGCCCTTCTTGGAATTGAATGAAGGATTAATTGATCAATCTTGTAAATAAATTGTATAGGCTAAAAAAATAGATTTTTTTTTATTCTAAGGAGAAAAACAGAAGACATAAAATTTTAATTTTCAAGTTGAAAAGACTTAATCCAAGGAAACTATGTTTTATTAAATTTTGAAACGATTAAAAGTAAAATCTCGTCACTAAAATAGTATAATTCAACCTTATGATTATGTTTAATGCATTTTTAATTTATAAATATTAAAGCCAAGATGTACTAAATTTTAAATATGATATTAAATACAGTACAAACAGCGATGCATACATGAGCTGCTTCAGTGGCCACATGGTTTAAGGCGTCACACTCGGAATAGACTGGGCTGCTGATGACTGGAAGATCTGGGTTCAAATCAAGTTTGGGTGCACTGATGTTGGTTTTTCCTAAATGGTTATACACGCTCTCCACGTAGGTGCGTGTACACTTCTTCTAAATTAAACCTTCCCCATTTCCAACACAAAGTAATTAGTACATAGGCGTACAACCCAAAGGAGTGGCAAGATACGATGCTAAAAAGAAGTGCATACAGTTTCATTTAAATGATTTATTTATTCTGAATAATCAAATTTAAGAGTGAATACAAAATATGTAGACTCAAACAAAGTAATTCCAGACCCCACGTTTTTATTTATGTTGCGAAATTATGTGTCTTATATACTAATATATTATCCTTTCAATACTAAGAGAATCCTCTAAGATTATTTATTTATTTTTTTTAGCTCTGCAAGAAGGAGATGTTTTTATTTTGCTTTGAGGTAGGGAAATAAAAAAAATCTAAACATGAATGTTGCATTAGGCTAACTTAGTATTCCACCGTCTCGGGATGCTAAGTTGATTGATGGTTTATGTGTCTATGATGTAAACTTGGCGTTCCCGACTATAGTTTAGTACAAACATAAAGGGGCACCCCACATTTCTTTCAGAAGAACTAACTTTATCGTAGACATGTGTGACTACAGCATGCTGAAAAAAGGTGAAGTCATCTTTAAGAGTATTTTAGTGTGATGAATTTACTTCATCTCAGTTTTGAGATAAACATATTTAAATAGAAGCATGTACATAAGAGTAATTTTTTTTTTAGGATTTCTCACTTTTGACCAACGTTATTGTCAATGACTCTAAAACGTCGTGCCCTTTTGCTAACAAACTCACACATTTTTTAGACAGATTCTAGAAATAGTCTTTAGCATTTTCCTGAAAGCCTTTTTATTCTCAAAATACTTTTGCACATTCAAATCATCTTTCTA
>CABFWB010003834.1:0-11354 GCA_902151455.1 Timema bartmani | reverse complement strand
CCCCCATTTCTCTGTTCCTTATGTAATATTCTCCTCTGCATTTTCCACATTTATCGTGTGAAACAATTCTCCCTAACCTCCTCCCCCTCCCCCGCTGTCCCGCCTTCTTTCCCCTTATTTTTAAGTGCCACTTGGGGAAAATAGGATCATTCCTTTCTTTTAAAATGATGGAGTCCTATTTTTGAAATCTCTTCTCCTACACTTTCTCGATTATGTTATTGCTTGGAAAGAAGGGATGCGTTCATGTTAAAGCGTGTCTTTGAAAACCAGTGGCAGTGAGAAAATACAGGATAGGAAGAAAAAATGGCTACCTCCCAGTGAAAATTTTATTTAAAGATACATTATTTTAACTGGCTTAAGTTGGGGATGCAGGGAGCGCGAGAAAAGGTTGGTTTTTTTTTTGCAGCTACTACGTCAAAACAATGTTTTGTTCAAAATAAATAAAATATTGCTTCAATATAAATCAGAGGTTTAATTTTTTGTTTCATCTCGTGATATCAACAGTTGTTGAATATCTATCAATGGTATCCTAGAATTTAATGATAACTTTTTCTCTTCATTTAAAAAGTTTGTCATCTAATGCCGCTATATTATTCAACAACTATTGATATTATCATATGAAGAAAAATTAAACTCTATGTTTCTACTGGAGCAATATTTTATTTAGTTTGGCCCAAAAAATAGTTTTGCTATAAGAACTACAAAAACCCTACCCTTTTCTCACGTACCCTATATCCCCACCTCACACGAGCAACGTTTCTGAGCCTGTCTCACTTTTTTTTTTCAATATTAAAATAATATAATACTAATAATACTTAGCACCGCATCTTACTACCCATTCTGGTTATACGCTTAAGTAATAATTACGCTAATGGGTTAGGACTTGGGAAGGTTTAATATATATAAAGTGAGCCCCAATTTGCGTGGAGGGAGAGTGGAAAACTATTTAGGAAAAAATCACACACAGTTCACCCGAGTGAGATTCGAGCCTCGATTTCCCCGTCCTCTGCAGTCTAGCTCAACACGAAACTGGCGCTTTAGCTAACTACGCCACCGAGGTGGGTAATGTTAAGTTAGCCATACCTGTGTCGTTTGGGCATGAAGAGCGATCATATATCTTGGGGAAACTGGTTTGATCCTTGGTGATACCTACATTTAATAACATATATGTCTGTGCCCCACTACCAAGATTTTTTAACACTGCGTCTTACTACCCGTTCGAGTTATACTCATATGTACTAGTGTACTATGCATTAGCAAGGTTTAATTTAGGGGAGATGTTCCTGCGTGCGTAGAGGGAGAGTTGGAAAATTATCTAGGTAAATCCACCCTCAGTAAGCCCGATCGGCTTCGAACCCCAATCTCCCCTTCCTTGGCATTCTAGTCTATCGCAAAAGTAGTGACTTAGACCGTGTGGCCAAAAAAGCTGGTTACCCAGATATTAAAATTAGTATCACTATAATTTTAACATAAATGGTTTAAGGAAAGATGTTGAGCATTAAAAGATTGCAGCCCGTATTGATCGTCACATGTGTTTTCTCGTGTTCGACAAGATTTATGTCAAAGGGTAGATCGGGAGTCGAGTCCTAGTCGGTTATACTGAAGGTAGTTTTTCCATCAAATGATTATCACTCCTCAAGTGAAGGTGTATTTTTACTAAAATCTTACCTTCTTCATCCCGAACGGGTACTTAGACGCAATGGAAAATTTAAAAAAATGTTACATGGCCTGTTTGTTTTAGAATTCCAGTGGGCCCGAAGTCAATCGTCCCTTAATTGGTACTAAAGCAGGCTGAGTGTTAATTATTTATATTATCTTTAACTCATTACAGGTGCTAAAAGTAAGTAAGAATCCTAAAATATAAAGAAAATGTATAGTATTTACATATATACAAATATATGTATATACTATACATACCATACCTAATCACGCCGTTCCCTTACGGGGTAGGCAAGAAACTGTGCATATATCTCAAGAAACACCCCCTTACTTAATCCATCCTTACTAACTTTCTCCACACTTCCCTATCCTTGCATACTCCCTTCACTTCAACAACATCCATACACCGAGTCATACATGCTCTTTTATTCTTAAAGCTCTTAATGTTTCTCTTTTTCACACATTCATCTACAACATTTAGCCTTACATGGCTTACCTCTTCCTTTTGATACACACACGCACACACACACACACACACACACACACACTACCTTCATAGATTTGCTTCATCACTCGATACACAATCATCTTATAAACATGCCCAAACCCTTGACCTTTAGGACTGCTTTTCAAATCGTACTCCTTCAGCACTCATTCATTACTTGTATTTACGAGTTTTTCCACATAAATTTCTTAGATATATCATTCCAAATGCGTTCCCCTTGCTCTTGTGTTTCTCCTGACACACCCATGATTCACATCCATAAAACAATGTCTGGGAATAACACTCTTTTATATACTGTTATCTTTGCCTCTTTCAATACTACTTCCTTCTTCGCAATAGTCCACATATATTCAACTACTCTCAGAGATGCATTCAGCCGTCTGTCGATTTTACCATCTCTTCTTCCATTTTACTAAACATTCTGCCCAATTACACAAAATAATTCACTTTTTTTTTAACAGTTTTCCATGTATACTAGGTTGAAAATCTTTTCCTGATCCATCCTTATAAAAAAAACTATCACTTTAGCTTTGACGACATTTATATGAAGTTCCTTTCTGCCAGTCGCCACACGATGTAATGCATTCTGCAAGTCACTTTCATTCTCAGCCATTAACACGGCATCATCTGCATATACCAGCACTCTCACATTCACACTGTTCATTTGTACACCAACCACGTCCTCACAAGCATCCCTCACACACTTATCCATGAAAAAATCAAACAGCCATGGAGACATTACACCGCTTTTTCTAATAACTTGTTCAATAGTATTTTGATTTGCATACTCTCCAAGGAGCCGTTCGCTCTCAAAATTTCGGCGATCTAAAATATTTCCATTTATATGACTTGGACATATTTATTAATCCCAACCCAAGTTTTAAGTCCACAACGTGTATCACCTTTCATAGCTTTGATAAGAGGCTCATTTTTTTAAATAGCATTTTCATCAAATTTACACAGATAAAAATATGTTAATCTAATTATTTTTCGATCAAAGCATATGTTGTATATTAAAATGATCTAGCATAAGAAATTATAACATTCTTGAAATAATAAATGTTTTTTATTTTGGATAAGCTGCTCTGTGTTATGAAATCACAGACACTAGCGCCATTTCTCTGTACCTGATGCACAAACTGATAATGACATACTTAATTTTCCATAACCATTTGTTTGACCGCGTCAACTCTTCATACAGTAAGCCCCATAGTACGTACTACATCAAATAACAGTCATTTTCAGCCTGCCACGGATTAAACCAAATAGCCATACCGGACACTAATTACCACAACAGCGAATTATTTCTCCCTTCCGCACCAATTAAGATCACAAAATTTTACCTCATTAGTCATGGATACAATCAAGTGGAACTAGAAGGGGTGGGTTTTTTTTCACTCTTCAACTCTCTTTCTCACCTCATTACATTGCTCCAAGTGACACATTATTCGATGACATTTATCGTCATCATCATGGTCAGTCCCTTGTGGGAACTACTGAAGCTTGGTGACGCTACAAATCACATTCATTCCCTCCGCATTATGTCAATAAACTCGCATTCACAGTTCAGCATAACGACATTAGCTCCTTTCATGAATGAGCGACAGAGAGAAAGCAAAACAAGGAGGAGGAGGAGGAGGGGTAGAAATCAACATAGCTGGTTGCGAACATTGTATTCTGTTACAAAACAGCACCCGTAACCCACTCCCTCACCCATTTAACGAGCAAACTTTCTAATGGGGCAAACGTTGACGTGGTATGTTGGGTTATGAACCCGTGTCTGTGTGAGTGTTTAGAAAATAGGGAGGAAGGGTGGGGTTGAAAGGATGAGGGCTTTAGGGAGTGTTAAAAGTGGGTGAATCCTCGCAGCACACATAACGAGTTACGAGTAGTTCTAATCCTGTATTTACACTGGCCAGTAATGGCTACATTTTGAGCTGCAAATATGGCAGGTTAAGGGGCAAAAAGGGTCCCCCGTGGAGGAATGAAGGTGTTGTTTCTCTTTTCTGAAAGCATCCTCCTTGAACCCTAGCGCCAATGTTATTAAAATCCTAAGCTGGCAGGTCAAACATCAAAACTACACTAACACGGGTATTTGAACATTCCGAATGTGTTTGAAAGACGAAGCGTTAAGGGGAGCGCGTGGAAGTTAACCCTTTGTGAACTCCTAAGGCGGGGTCAATATCGTCGTTGTGGAAAACGCGTGTTACGATGGATGCTCAATTTTGGAACAATTTCACCGTTATTAGGTAAAGAGAATTAATAATACGACCGTCGACCATATGGGTAAGGGGGGTTGCGTTGTTCGGGAATGGGGCAATTGGAGATAATTCTGACGGCTTCACAAAAGGCCGATGATAAATAAAATTAAAAAAACTCGCATGGAAAAAGGGTTGGAGAGTTTTTATATATTTATTTTTGAATCAGACCAACACCGTTATATTTATTAAATGTTTATATTGTTTAATTTAATTTGTCTTTTCGTTTCTCAACTTCCTAACCTAGGGATTAGGGAAGTTGATTATGGAATCTTTATTATGTTATGACAGGTCGAGAGTTTATTGAGGAAGGGAGCACGCACACTTTTAAATAAATACGCGAGAAATGTACTATTCTAAAAAAAAATTGACTAATTAAATGACACGAGATAGTGTATACAAATAATAACACAAATTAAACGTTGAATATAAAATGTAAAAAATAACTTATTCCTAAATTACTGCTAAGCCATAAAGAGAGTATATTTTGAGTTATATCCTCTGATGAAGACACGGAAACAAGTGAACTGCTTGCTACTCAGTTAATTTATCCCTGATAAGCCCCATCCGGGTCATTAACCTGCCGTTCATCCCTAACTGTAACTCTCATTTTCACAGATCAGAAGCCATTGTTCAAACCCGGAATATATCCATAAGATATACAGTCGTCGTATTACTTCAGATAGTTCCTAGTTGTAACAACGTGTTTTTGTGTCTGTGCATTCTAAATTTGATGTACACTCTGTTCTACATGTCGGTCTCCAATTATTATACAATATGTAAGGCCTATCATAATTTAGTAGGCCTCTCTGTATATAAATTAACCATTGTCTTACTACCGTGGTAGTTGGGTTGTTCCACTTTCCAGACTTGTGTTGTAATTGCTCGCCATTGACGGGGTTAAGGGGGTTTGAATCCTGACTGGGAGCGCAGAAACTAGTTTTTATATATAAGGTTTATTTTTCCTCGTCCTTTCTACAAAGATTCCGGGTTCATTTCCTCTGAGCTAGCATACGCATTCTTAACACTTAGATTATATAGATAGTAGCCATTTGTATTTAAAGTAATAACTTAAAAATAATTCTACATTATAATTATTTCTGGCGCTAAATTTTGATAATAAAAGTTAAGTGTACTAAAGATGGTTAAGCTGAGTTTGTGTTAGCTATTATGTCATTTCTGAAACCGGTATACTCAATGAATCTCGACATTTTACCAACTGGTATTGGAAATGTTAGGATTTAATGGTAAATTGTAAGATCTACCGGTCTTTGAACTTTTGATTATATATAAAAACCATTCCCCCCAATAAACAAACCAAAATAGTTAACAATTAAAAAAAAAATATATATATATATAAGTCTGAGACCGGTAAATCTTATAATTTACCATTAAATCCTAACAAGTTCCAATACCAGTTGGTAAAAGTTCGAGATATCTTAGAAAATGTTTACATTCTGAGTCTAAACCATCTCTAGAGTCAGGTGGGAGACAGTATCTCCAGTTCTAGCTTTGGCCAGCACTCAAAAGTAAACCATTAACCTAACCTAAAGGAGACTAATTCAACCTTTAAATCTGATTGGATTACGCTTGGTTAATTTAGGTTATTGGTTTACTTTTGAGTGCTGGTCAAAGCTAGAACTGGGGATACTCTCTACCACCTGACTCTAGAGATGGTTTAGACTCAGAATGTAAACATTTTCTAAGATATCTCGAACTTTTACCAACTGGTATTGGAATTGTTAGGATTTAATGGTAAATTATAAGATTTACCGTTCGTAGGACTTTTACAGTAACATATTATACAGTCATCGGTGGGCATGCAAACTAAACGTTTGACTCGTCTGGTATTTTTTGTCTGTGATGGGAGATCAGGGTTATAATTCCAGCCGTTTAAACTGAAGATGTTTTGCTTCCAAATAGTTTTGAAATCTCACTTGAATTAAATACGGGTTCGCTTATTCTAAGACTGAGCCTTCTTCATCCTTACTCCGTTCCTGTGATTAAATCCAGATAGCCAGGGTGGGTAGTAAGACGTTGTGAAAAATAAAAACAGGACTGTCCCATCTTTCACAAGACAAATCTCTACCCTTCTCCCAACTCCCTCTAGAAAAATATTCCAATTTAGTTAGGTTTTTCTTTCTATCTCTTTTATTTTTCCATTTCAGTGTGTCCCCTCCGTCTCATTTTTACTTTTCAACAAAGCAGGAAATAGATTGGTCGACATATTTTGTGCTCCTGAAGTTCTGACGGGAAACCTAGATAGCAGCGAGTATCTTTGGGACCATGGCTTAGCGACTGTAAAGAGCTTATGCCAACGGGTTCTTTATAACAAGATTGTTTTGTAGGTGACCCAATTTTGTAAACTGGATCTATACAAACAGATTTTCGTTATAAATTCAAGATATTTACCTCCTGAAGGACGTTTAGCTCAGTGGAGAAAAATATTCGATTACTTGGATAAGATGCGGAAAACGTAAATAGAGATCAATTACGCTGATCCAACAATGCAATTTTCATTGCATCGTTAATTTATGAGTATTTGGATGCGCAGCTAATATTAACAAATAACATGGTATGAAGAGTTAAAGTGTTTTATTAATGTATTAATAACTAATTAATAAAGTTGCGGTTTTATGGATTTTAAATTTATCAAATAAATGTCAATCTATCAAAATGAAAATTTCAAATTTAAATATAGGTGGTTGAAGCTAAATCAAGACTTTTGAAAATAATTATTTATTATCCAAGCCGATTTGGACTAAACTCAATGTCCAAATGAGAGGCTACCCACAAAGGGTAAGCTACCAACATATTTATGAACGTTCTTTCAGAAATCTTTAAGCTTTAGTAATATTCAAATGATAGTCTTTTACTTTTTCGCTATCTTACAGGTAGAGAAAGTATTGTGATCGTCAAATAAATCGAACTCGAGATTTTGATGAATCTCGACGTTTTATGACCCCCAGAATCCGAAAAAGTGGTTTTTGAATTTCCGTCTGTCTGTCTGTCTGTCTGTCAATCTGTCTGTACCTTCAACTAGAGACTAAACTATTTTATCGACTGGGCTAAAACTTGGTATCTAGGGTTTTCATAGGGTTGCCCCAAAGGATTTTTGGAATTGGATATCCACCCTAAAATTAAGGGTGGTTTACTGAAGGGCAAGAAGATAAAAAGTCAATTTTCTCAAAATCGGCTCTAACGATTTTGATTAAATTTCATTTATAAACTTTTATAAATATTCCAAACAAAATGACTACTCTCAATATTTCGGAAAAATGACTTTAATGCGTCTGATGCGTAAATTCTCATTTTTTATAATATCATATAAACTATTTGAGATATGAAATTACTCATATTTACAAATATGTAGATCTATTTATACTACAAATATTTTCTCCCAAGCACATTTTTATAAAATAAATAACTTTCAAGCTATACGCAAATATTTATATTTTTTAACTTTTCGAAAATAAAAGGTAAAGTATTGCGACCGTAAAAAAAATCTAACCTAAAATGTTGATGGATGTCAACGTCTCATGACCCCCCGAACCCTTAAAAATGGTCTTTACAATGCCGTCTGTCTGTGTGTCTGTTTAAACTTAAAATGAAGAATGGTTTAATAAAGGTCGAAAAGAGAAAAATCGATTTTCTCAAAATCGGCTATAACGATTTTGTTTAAAACTCGTATCTAGGCGTTGAATAAGATTATAAAAAACTGGGTATTTTCATTTTCCCATGAAAATAAAGTTTAGGGTACTTTACAGAAGCTGAAATTTCCGTATCTCCGCAACTATTTGAGATACTAAATAACTTATCATTACAAAATTGTGGTACTATTAAAAATAAAAACTTTTATATGAAATATATTTTTTATAAAACCAACAGTTTCTGAGATATTGTCGAATATATTAATAAAATTTTCTGAGCTTTAGTTGAGAAGAGATACTAATTAAGTTTTAACGCAATAATTCTCCAATGCCATAGAGTAATTAAATATAAGTAAGTCTCTCAAAAGGTTTTTGATATTTTTCCTTAAGCCTTCTTGGAGAAATGTTTGTACAACATTGACCCATCTCCATTTTAGACTCAATAGTCAATATTTACATTTTTTATTGGTCAAATTTTACAAATGAGGAATTTAATAGCAATGCGATGACATAAAGATATGCAACACCTAATAAAATGTCGAAAATTTCAACCGGAAGTCAAAATTATAATACGAATTGTTGACCCTTGTGGACCCAATATTGATCTTTTTTATCGGTCATAATATACAAATGAGGACATTAATTCTTTAAAAATAAATTTATAAAATTTAAAACCGTGATTCATAAGATGTTTTACATAAATATAGTGAAATTTATGGTTGGGTTTTTTAGTGTATATTATTCCGTTTCACATATATTACAAGTTTTGAGTAAATATATCCATTTTTAAACAATAGAGCGAGAAAGTCCGTGTGGAGTCCCGTGCCATCTATTATTAAGGATAGGGCTCCTTTGTCCTCAATTGCTTACTGAGCACCATCTTGTCCATGATATGGTCTAAAATATAAATCACAGGTAACTAAACCTTTATTATCTACCTTTTCAAAAGACATAATTAATGGCGCGGGAAGTAAAGGTTAAGTAAGTTTTTTATACTCTAGTATATGTTTTGAGCAGTTTTCTATCAAATAAGAAAGATTTATAATGAACATGTTTTTTGAAAAGAAATGTATACATGCAGTTATATTTATTATTAACAATTCAGTTTTCATAATGTTTAAACTTTATACATAGATATATTTAATTATTATAAGATGCATTAGTGTAATTAGTAGTTAGTAGGTATGCTCATAGCAGAGAAGGGTAGTAAAACTAGGTTCCAAAAAAACTAGGACATTGTTCTACTCTCCAGCTTATTATTTTTAATCAACTTTTGTTTAATGTTATGAATATCTCTAAAATGAGTATGGTATTAAGAGGATGTTATTAAAAAACATAGTTCGAAGTAAATTTTTTTGGTTTCATGACTGTTTTACACAATCATATTTAGTTTACAAAAGTTATTTGATTAAATTAATTTGAAAAATTGTTGTTTATCCACCCAAATTATTTTATAAAATAATATTCTTTACAAATATTTGATAAAATATTCACCTTATAGAACATCATAGAAAATGGACAAACCTAGAAGATTGTTCTTGAAATGTGAAGCAGTTAAAAATGTAAGTGTACAATATACACAGAATATGTTCTTAAATAACACAAAAAAAGACACTTAAGCGATGGCATTTGTGTGATATTTTTTTCTTTTAAATCAATTTAGCAACTTTTTTCTGACAGCATTTTTAAAAGTTTCCCTATCGACTTGTTAATAATTTTTTACATGAATGACGTCCATTTATGTAATCACATATTATATTGTATAAACTTTAAAATTAAAGTTATGTAATGAAATAGCATACTTTTTTTCTAAAGTGTTGTCAACTTTAATCATATAGTTTAGCAAAATAAAAGTTTCATTAATAAAATAAATATGACAGGAGAGCTGCTAGTTAAACGAGAAATCACCAATCAGATGTAGCGCTTAGGTTATATATTTATAAAACTGGTAACATAACATGAGTTTGATATTTTCTGAAATGAATACAAAACTATTTTCTATAACCCTATTTAACACTCCATGGCGTGAGCCCGCAGTCGGACTCTACCAACCGAGCGGCCGCCACCGTTAGTGATGATAGTGCCATCAATTGTGGGTAGAGGGTATCATGTGGTCAGCATAGCGAGCCCTCCGTTAATAAACATTTTCTAAACTGGAGCTGCTATTTATTTATTCAAGTATCTTCTCACGAGGCTGAGTTTGACCCCATTCCAGACCCACTCTTAAGAAATAAATTTTGGATGCGCCAGGGATCGAACACGGGACCACTGGATGTGTATCCAGGAACTCGGACCAGTAGACCACATAATCTATGACCACCTCTGTAGTCTATTGGTTAGAGCTCCTGGCTACAGATCCAGTTAAATCCCTGTCGCTTCCAAAATTAAAAAAGTATATAAGCCTGTATACATATTTGTAAACACAATCTAAAAGATGAAATGTAGTATGAAAAGCCCAAAAACTTGTTTATTTTGTTTGATCACTAAGACTTAAATCCTCATGAAACGAAAGGTAACTAATATATGAGCGTAGAATGGATTTCAATAAATTAAATGAGGAAATTTAATTGGGGGAGGGTGGGAGTCGGGGTGGTTCACAATACAATGTGAATTGGAACTTGTATTTTCCTCCTCACCTGTTTGTTCTCATATTTACAGATTATCCATTAACGTTAGAAGCCCTGTTTGGGACGTTTATGAATTACTGCTTGGCTATTATTATATCAACTTAAGGCAGTTTTTATGGCAACAATTTTTTTTGGCCGGAATAGATAAAATATTTTTTCAGTAGAAGCATAGAGTTTAATTTTCTTCACATGGTGATATCAACGTTGCTGAATTTCTGTCAAAATTATAGTAGCATCAGATGAACAACTTTTAAATGTAAAGAAAAAGTTGTCATTAAATTCCAGGACAAACTTTAAAGATATTCAACAATTGTTGAGGGCACCATCTGAAGAATGTTTCTATGTTTGTATTGAAGCAATATTTAATTTCTTTTGAACAAAAAAAAAATGTAAAACCACTCAACCCTTTATCGCGCAGCCTACATCACCACCTTAAGGACGGTAACTTACAACACTTTCCTACTGACGCGTGAATTATTATTCTTAAAGAAAGAGAAATAATCTCTTTCTTCACTTGCTTCATGGCGAAAGCCATCTCGGTTCCATCCATCAGTTTTCTTAAGAATCCTGGCTACCGGTGATATTATTTCATTGATTCCCGTCAGTGTTGACACAGAGGAAGATGTCAGCGTCGGCCGGAGAGAAAATAAACCTC
>CABFWB010003833.1:51952-70309 GCA_902151455.1 Timema bartmani | reverse complement strand
CAACATCCGATAACGTTACAAATGTCGCCCAATCTCGGGACAATTAAATAATCAAATCGTCAACATCCGATAACGTTACAGTACTTTACCCCAAGACCACCGGGTTTGACTTTAGTAGGTTGCGAGAGTAGCGAGTTTTACCATTAAATATTATTTTATAAACATTTTACAATATATTTATTTTGATGGTGAAAAGTTTTCCTTTTTTAATTGGATTTGCAAAATCTACGTATTTATTTAAATCACAAATATTACGGCTTAAATACGTATTTGTTTAAAAATAATTTATATTTTAATAATAATATAACGTTTTTATTTCAACTCCCTAAATTAATATCTAGCAAGGCTTGGCTTTCACTTATAGCTTAATAAATATACATTACACGTTGAGAAAACAACAAATAAAAAGTGTATATTTAGAAAAACATGTTCAACGCGAATTAAAATAAATAAAAAAGCTACAATTAAATATTAATAAAAATATATTCATATAAATATTATTTTAAGTATTCATGAATCCAATAAAGGGAGTACATATAAACTCACTTTGAGAAATCATCGTTTGGCTTTGGTCTAGTGTGACTTTTCGAGTTTAGCTATGATACCAAATAATCAATTCTCGTCTGTTAGCACATTTATATTAATTAAGCGTACGTGCTCAACGCATAGTCAAGTAACATTTCTAGATAAAAAAATATGTTGAAATCCAAACATCCGGAAAATATATAAAAGTAAATAACAAAAGAGTGTGTGTATTTATTCTTATTAAATTGATGGACGTATCGCGTTATGAAAAGGTGTATTTGTGGATAGATATGAACTGTTTTGAACAAAAGCTAAGAGTTGACATCACAGAACCACCATCTTTATGTTTTATTATTATTAATACCCAGGGTACACACCCTAGTACTTCAATCTGTCGAAATGATTGAATTTATTTGGGATGTTGTTGAAGGTTTTTTTTTACTAAGGGTGGAGTCGAGTTATTTTGCACAATATATCAACAGAAACAATAGAGTGATTGAACAATAGATGCCAGTGACCTACTTCTTTCATAGAGGGGATGTAATAAATAACTCCTTTATTTTCACGCTTATTTATTTCTTTTGCCTACTTGAATTTTTAAAAAACCAGCAATGAAATTATTGAGAACATATTTCAGTATCCATATTCCTCCATAGCTTGAGGTATTTGTTGGAATGACGCTACAGCATGGTATATGAGCTAATTACAACAAGTAATGATCTTTAATTAGCTACGCTGTGGGCTCCTGAATCGTTATTAAATCTCAATTTCAAAATTTCCCAGTTGAGTCGTTACGGAAGTTGGTTATCTCGTTTATGCTACCAAAGTAACCATATCAAGTAAGCCTTGTTAAATAGTACTCGTGAGTCATAAGTTATCAAGAGTTTATAAGTTAAAGTACAGGCGAAAATTACTTTAAACATAATTAATACATGTTTGAAATCAAGTTTCATAATAATTTATATTTACATAAAACGCTCTTAATGGTGTTTTCATTGTTTTAATTCAACTCGGAGGTTGCTTAGCAAGGGCGTGGAAAGCTATTTTTTCTAGGAGGGAGGGGTGGGCTAGAAAATGATACAATCCCTTTCATCAAATTCTGGTAGAGGGGGATTCTGGACTCCCCTCTACCCCCTTCATACGCCCTTGTTGCTTAGGTCCTAAACGTAAAATACATTTAAAGCATTATGCAAAGTTTCACGGGAATAACGATAAAAGTTACTCTTTTGACACTTGATATATAGCTGTGCCCAGATGAATTTTTTACGTGTTTTAAGTATTCCACACAGCAAGCCTATCTACATATTTAAACTATTTGTCTATAGATGAAAAAGGTAGAAATTAGAAAAATTATAATTGCATTTGCCTAGGGGGAGATTAGGAAAATATTTAGTTGAAACCATCTCGGTACATTTGACTGAGATTTGAGTATTGAATACTCCATCATCAGCAAAAAAAACAGATGACATTGGCCCATTAGTCAACGTGTCTATTGGTGTGTGTGACGCAAGTTAAAACTCCAAATTTCAGCATAACGTAACATTGATTTGCCACTCTATATATCCAGGATGTGGTCAAAATATTCAGTAATTCCTTCATTTAACTCTAGTAAGACTCGATGATCGTGGGTTCAAACCCAGCTGGGGTCGACGGATTTTTCTTGAGTTATAAAAATTCATAGCACAACTTCCTTCGAAGGGGAAGTCGGTCCCATGTCGATTGTAGCATGTAAAATAACCCTGAAAGTTGTATGAAATACGTTTCTGTCAAAATTGGTAGGATATTTCTTGCGCGCTCGTAGAAATATACGTGGAAATAAACGGGAACCTACAACATTTTATGACTTCCCTAGTATCTGTGCTTTCTCCCGGATAGAATGGGAGGGCATCAATAGTCAGCCGTTGGGCCTAGTGCACTGCTCCTGTTGGATGAGGTAGAAAATCAGGACGAACCTTTAGGTTGTATACTCCTCACCTATGAACAAGCCATATTTAGGGTGAATATGTAAATTTAAAACTAATATATGTCAACAAGAAAGTTCTTAATAAAAAAGAAACTTATCAAGAAATAAGTTCTTAATCAGTAGATCATAAATTTTATGTTGTATCTAATATAGTAAGCACTTTCATTTTAATGTTGGTTTAACGATTTCAAGTTGAACCCAATAAATTTGGATTGTGGGGAGATTTTTAAAAACAATATAATATACCAGTATACCAGTCTTTATCCCTAGATTGGCAGACAAAATAAAAATTACTACTTATTTAGAAACGTTGTCTAATGCTGATAATTCTTCAAAAAGATGAACTATTATAATATCATATTTATTTGTATTAAGGATATCCATAATTTTGGGCTAAAATATTACTTTTATTACTAAAAAAAAGATAAAATAATGTTAAAATTATATTTTCCTCTAGTATTCTTCAATATAAAAGCTCGACGAATAAATTATGAAAATTTGATATTAAAATCTAACATAATACAATGTAATTTGAATAATATTCCATTTTGAATGTTGTCTATCTGTTCAGAACTTGTTCCACGATAACTTCCAAATGCCTAGACCAGTTTTAATGAAATTTACTAATGACATTCTTTGAACCTAGACCACAGGCAAGGTATACACCAAATCCTCAGCGTTACCGAAGTCCCGCTGCTCTCCTTGAGCTAGGTCTATCAATGGTCAGTGATAAAACCATTTCAACCACTTCACTTTTAACATATTTATCATAAAGATACCATTGTACTCGTAATGGGCAGTCTGCGTAATTTACTTGTGAGTTAGGATTATATGAAGAAGGGGCTGGGCCGCTACCTAAACCTAGCTTTGTGGAATCCAGGCTATTGACTCGAGAAGGATATTTTATCTCTTCCCTTTGCTGAGAACATGTTTAAAATGAGTTTTTTTAATGGGTCTTGATGGCAGCTAGTGACACCCATGTTGAAGGACTCAAGCTCTTCCAATGAGCGTGGCCACTTTAACCTGGAAGTTGTGGGTCTGGTATATACCTTGTCTGTGGCCTAAGCCGAACAACATATATACATGGTTGTTCGATCTAGTTATTCGTTTCAAGATGGCGTCCACAAAAATAAAGTATGTTTGTTCTGCGATAAATGCAAAATTCGTAGACCAATTGAGGATAGCAGGAAAAAATAAAGATATGTCAGCTAACCCCAACGCCATATATGGTAAATGTTTCAAACTTTTAGGGCACTTTGTTGAACTTTGCTCTTTTAGCTGTACACATTTATTGATAAATTATGACAACTATATATGCACGTAGGGAGTTGAACGGGTTTCCTGATTTCAAATGTGGCTCATGGTAACTTCACACTGGAGTGGGCTCTTGTCCGGAACATTCCAGTTTACTCTTAACTATATCATTATAAATACACATTTAGAGAGTTTAACATGTTTCCTGATTGCAGATGTGGACAATGGTAACTTCACACTGGAGTGGGCCCTTGTCCAGAACATTCCAGTTCACTATTGACTATATCATTATAAACACACATTTAGAGAGTTAAACAAGTTTCCTGATTTCAGATGTGGCTCATGGTAACTTCAGATTGGAGTCAGCCCCTGTACATAACATTTCAGTTCACTATTAACTATATCATTATAAACACATATTTAGAGAGTTAAACGTGTTTTCTGATTGCAGATGTTGCTCATGGTAACTTCACACTGGAGTCAGCCCCTGTCCAGAACATTCCAGTTCAGAGTGACGTGTACGTGGAAAAGAAACATTCCACCACTCAAGCGGAGCAACCAGGTAACACCCCTTTTTCTCAGTGTTTTCCAAACAGAGTTTTGTAAACAAATAAATTAATGGTACGGAATTCAACACGGACTTTCTCACTCTATTGTTTAAAAATGGAGATATTTACTCAAAACTCGTAATATATGTGAAACGAAATAATATACACTAGCAAACCAAAGCATAAATTGCACTATACTTGTGTAAAACATTTTTTGAGTCCTGGTTTTAAAATTTATAATTTTATTTTTAAAGAATTAATGTCCTCATTTGTATGTTTGAACGGATAAAAAGGATCAATATTTAGTCCACAAGGATCAACACTTCGTATTAAAATTTCGACTTCCGGTTAAAATTTTCGACATTTTATTAGGTGTTGCACATCTTCATGGCATCGCATTGCTATTAAATTCCTCATTTATATATTTTGACCAATAAAAATTTTAAATATAGATTATTGAGTCTAAAATGAAGGAGATAGATCATTGTTGTACAAAAATTTATCCTAAGAGGTTAAAGGAAAAATAACAAACTTTTTGAGAGACTTACTTATATTTAATTACTCTATGGCATTGGAGAATTATTACGTTAAAACTTAAGTAGTATCTCTTTACAACTAAAGCTCACAAAATTGTATTAATATATTTGCCAATATCTCATAAACTGTCGGTTTTATAAAAATATTTCATATAAAAGATTTTTTAATAGTACTATAATTTTGCAATAATAAGTTATTTAGTATCTCAAATAGTTGGGTAGATACGGAAATTTCCGCTTCTGTAAAGTACCCTAAAATCATTTTCGTGGGAAAATGAAAATAGCCACTTTATTTATAAACATAATCAACGCCTAGATACGAGTTTTAATCAAAATCGTTAGAGCCGATTTTGAGAAAATCAATTTTTTTTTCGCTCTTTATTAAACTACTCTTAATTTTAAGTTGAAACAGACACACGGACGGCATTGCAAAGACCACTTTTTAGGGTCCGGGGGTCATGATACGTTGACATCCATCAATATTTCAGGTTAGATTTTTTTTACGGTTGCAATACTTTACCTTTAGTTTTCGAAAAGTTTATATATATAATTGCGTTTGCGTATAGCTTGAAATTTATTGGTTTTATAAAAATATGTTTCGAATTAATTATTTGTAATATAAATACTAGGGGATAGTGGCCCCTAACTGAGGACTATAAATCACCATGAGGCTTCCGAGGCCCCTGATTGTGTATAATCAGAGCTGTGTCAATGCTCTCTAGTTGCGACATCACCAGGAAAAGCCCATTAATACATAGATGGGGGAGGGGGTGGGGGATTGCGACATCATTCAAGGTCTAGATCTATTCTTGTCTCGACTTGTCTTGTCGATCCGCCAAACTGGCAGCAGGGTTGCGATGGCGTCACGGGAAACTTATTACCACATAAAGGGGGAAAGGGGAAGTGTTGTGACATCATACGCAATGATGACGTCACACAAATCAAGGCGGCTTGTCTTGTCAAGTCGCCAAACTGGCGTCAGGTATGAGTCATCAGGGTTGCGACAGATTGATGACGTAATCAGAAAAACCCACTGCCACATAGAAGGGGGATGGAGAAGAGAGTTGCCAGGGTCAATGACCTCATGTACTAGCTCACGGCTTCAAGGTCACGATTTATTCCTGTCTCGACATGTCTTGTTGAGCCGCCAAACTGGTGCCAGGTATGAGTCATCAGGGAAAACCCATGGGGAGTGTTGCGAAATCACACGCAATGATGACGTCACACAGATTGAGGTCACTTGTCTTGTAGAGCCGCCAAACTGGCGACAGGTATAAGGCATCATGGAAAACCCACTGCCACATAGAAGACCAACGGAAAAACTATATAAATAAACCTTTGCGACATTGAAGGAGGACAACAGGTCGCTAACCCCATGTCGTCAGGGAAATAACCAGAGTTGAAATGGAGGGGAAATTCAGGTCAGTAGCCCCGACGGAAATATATTGGCACCAGGTGTGTGATGACGTCACCAGGGAAAACCCATGGGAGTATTTCTACATAGCACGCAATGATGACGTCACACAGTAAGGGTCAAAGGTCAAATCTCAAATTAGAGTGAAATGCCAATCAGTCTTTGATTAGTTTACCGCTAAATATGATTACAATTTTGAACGATCGTGTATACTTTAAAATATATTCGGTATTTGTTGTTTGTTTTTCTAATGATGAGCTCGAAGAGGTTGTTGGATAGGCCCTGACCCAAAAAGGAATATGTGATTGGTGAAATTTTGGGAAATACTGAAATGATAATTTCGGAATCCAGTCTGTCCTATTGAGCGTGTTTTTTCCCCTAAATAGTCTCCTACAATCCTTCCGCGCAAAAGTGGGTAGATTACTACCCCTAAAATGCTTCCTTCCTCATCCCTACTCCAATAGATTAGTTATATTACCTACTACAGTGGCTGCATGATCTAAGGTATCAGTCTAGTATTAGACTAGACAGCTGATGGCAGAGCGATTGGGGGATCGAATCCCAGTCTGTTGTATTGATCCACTCTCCCTCCACAACCTTCCTTAACCCTAGCTCATTGGCGTAATTAATACATATGTGTATAACCTGAACAGGTAGTAAAAGTGGTGATAAAAAAAAAGTAGCCCTCATAGTACATCCAATTAGGTTCATGTTTTATATTTACCAAGCTGAAATAATTGATTATAAATATATACAATCATTCTAATATATGGTAAATTGCTATTTTTATTCTATATCTGAATAATAATAGTTGCCCTTAAATAATATTAACCGTTGACATTACGTGGGTTTTGTTATTACTAATGCTAGTTTTTGTCTTTGATACATTAAAATAGTAACAAGGGCGTATTATTAAACAGGCTTTCGACAAATTTATTTGCTGATGAATACTAAAACATTTCATTCTTTGCAGTTTCTACAGCCAGAGAGGAGGACCACACCCACATGGCCGTCATCATAGGCATCTTAATGGCGGTCATCATCCTCTTAGCGGGCGCCATCTTCCTCATCGTTTCGCGTCATCGCAAGAGGAAATGTTTCGCCAGTCCTTTGGCGTCCAAGCAAGCCCTCCCCGGTGCCAACAACCACCAGCATCTTCCCCCGGGCAGCGGGTGCGGTACGGCGGAGAAGGGCGCCACCATGGGATCCTACATCGCCAAAGAGGTGGATGACAACTACAACCAGTCGAGGGGGATCCCTGGGACTATGGCGTCGACGACCATGACGACGCTACCTCCTCCACCTCCCGGGGACAAGAGCACGATGCTCCTGATGGATCACGGTATCGACATCAAGCTCGATGACTACCAGGAGCCGTACCAGGCCCTCAAGTACGCTCCTTATTACAGTTACAGTACTGTCATCATGGAGATGAGGGACATGCTCAACAAGTGTTCGGCCGCGCAATCAGGTATTTGAAACTACTCTCCTCATTTCTAATCATCAGATCAACTTGTAAGCTACAAGCTTCAGTGTCCGAATCGTCTATGGCGTCACTCTCGTGTTAGACTGGCTGGCTGAAGAAGGGGAGATTGGGGTTCGAATCCCAGTTGAATCTCCTGAAAGTTTTTTTATAAATGGTTTCCTACTTTACTCTCATGCTAATGCGGGTGAGTTACCTTTAAAATTATTCTTTCCTCATCCCTACCAATTAGAGCAATGATCGCATATGCGTACAACCCGAACAGGTAATGAGACACGGAAATAAAAAAAAAGCTTGCTAGCTACTGCTAGTGATGTTATACATTAAAATCTACTATTCAGTGGATAGAGAGGTGAGGTGTGGTATTGTAGTGTAGGTAGAGAAAATAAACAATTTAGAAAACATCCCAAATGATTAAAGGTGGTAAAGAGATCAACTATAGTATTTAAAAAACTATATTAAGTACGTAAATAATTATATATACAATAAAATAAGATAAGTAAACTAATATAATAGAAATATATTCAATGGATAATTAGTATTTGCAATAATAATTAAACTTTACATTAAAATATAAAAAAATATGCTATTAAATTGAATGTATTAGGTGACACCTAACAAAATTGTAAAGCAAAAGGCTTAAACAAAAGCCTATTTCATCATATATTCTCTAAATATTACAAGCGAAAATAAAGTGTTTATTAACGTGTATGCTAATCGTAAATCTACTACTATGATGTAACGATGAAAATGTATTTCGGACAGACAATAGAAACCACGGGCTCAGTCATGACTTCCAAATAAAAAGATAAACTGTTATTCGCCTACAACTTTTTGGTGCGTGCGCACATGTTGCTTTTACGCTGCGAACCCCTATGATTTTAATTTTCTAACCTCACTAGCAGTACTTAGTTAACCTTTCTGAGTTTGACAACACTAATTTAAAGGGGCTACCTCTGTAAGCGATAAATTGCCACGCAGACGTCCAGCTTCAACACATTATTTTATTCTACGATGCGATATTTCAAAATATGTTTTACGCCAAAATAAAGTACAAATATTCCAACAGGGCTCTTTTTTCTTAACAACCCTAGTTTTAGAAAGAATGTGTGAACATTTGACATCAACTCATTTTCAATCATTTTAAAGCATATTTGTGGTCGTGGAGCTATGAGATGAGGCTCAGGTTAATAGGGCTCTAAATTTATCCTTTCTCTAAAACAAAATTTTTATGGACGCACAACAGAAAATTTTAAGATAATTGATAACGAGTAGCAAGCTCTCCTTGAAATAAAAAGTTTTTTAGTTTTCTTTTTCCTCTTTCTTACAGACTTAACAAAGGGTGACTGTAGGTGAAGGTCGAAAGAGAGTATAAGCTTAGACAGAATTGAAGTAGTTCCAGAAAACGATACAAACCATTGTATTTTAAGCTGTATGGCCCAACAGCGATTAATACTTTCTTTCTGACCTAGGTGGTCACATTAGGTCCGATGGAAGGGGATGTGAGAAATAGCCAGTGTTTTTACACTTTTTATGGTAAAACACGTTTCAGGCCAAAATAAATAAAACATTGCTCCCGTACAAACATAACATTTAACTTTCTTCACATGATAACCTCAAGGTTTCTTGAATATATGTCAAGAGTGTTTTGGAATTTAATGATAACTTTTTCTCTCCATTTAAAATGTTAGTTAGATAAATCCACCATGCACATGATGGATATTCAGGAACTGTTGATATCAACATGTGAATAAAATTAAATTATGTGTTAGTATTGGAGCAATATTTTATTTATTTTGGCCAAAAAAAAATGTTTTGCCATAAAAACTGCTAAAACAATGGCCTCTTCTTGCGTCCCCTTCCATCTCACCTAAAATACTTCCCGCTAGTCTATTTACGTTATTAAATTGTGTGCATTCCAAATTCGAATTGGTAGCCACACATGATGTGCTTGCAGTAACGTCTAAAGATATAATTATTATCTAGGAAGAAGTTTGATACAATACTATTTAAGTTTTGATAGCTTTCTTTGCCTGTACATTGTACAAAGTCAAAATCGCAATACAAAAGTACCCATTTTAAAGTTTCCATTTGAACATAGAGTGTTTCCGGTGTAAGCAGAACTAGTTTAAAGCTTATACCAGTATCACACGACAATAGCTCGTGCTTGAAATCCAGCGTGTTAGCTAGCACTAGCTAGCACGTCATCATCTAGCGTCGTGTGAATCAGAAAAAGTATACTGGTTCTGCCTCTTGGTACTGGCTACCATACTAGTTGTGAGGATATAACAGGCGCTATTTTCGTACTAGTTCCGACACTAGCCCATGTAATTCGACCAATCAATGCGCGCTGAGACTGTGTGTAGAGAAATGGTAGAAATGGCGCCAACATGGTCATCGGATGTGATTTTGTTGTTGGCAGAAAATTATTCTAAGCATCCTTGTTTATATAATACCAAATTGCTACAATATGACAATATATTTAATTAAAAACATGTCATCTAGAAACGACAAACTGTGTTCCAGACCCAATTTTAATCTAAATAAACTTGATGGGATTCCAACCTTGGGTGGTTGTTATTTTAGAATATAAAGTGTGCGTAGGCCTAAAAAAGAATATTTGTATATCGAGAATACTGTACCTGGACACCCATGGTTTTAGGGGCCTCTGAAAATATCGTAAATAAATGGATAAAATTTTAGGGAGATACTAAATGTTAGTCACCTCAAATGTATCTTACCTAACCTCCGAATGTATCATTTTTAGCATCCCGCGACCATTATTTCGTCTTTCCAGCCAGTCCCGTGTCCAAATTCTTTTCCTACGCTCCCTCTCATAATTTTCAATATCATTATTAATAATTAATGCAGCCGCTGCACCCAAAATTTATCTCTGACGTTCCATAAATATTTACACTAAAACTTAGTACCAAACTAGCAGCGTGTGAATACTCTAGTCCCGTTTCTATTGTTCAAGCTAGTATACAGATATCTAGGTGCTAGCTAGCACCCTTGATTTCTAGTACAAGCAAGTGTAGTGTGATAGTAGCTTCATATATTTACTTGTGAATTGTTCCCATCACTCAATAGAAGACCCATTGTCCAGGTATCAACGAATATACGTTTCTTTAGGAGGTATGAAGAGCACAAGCCCATGTATGAATGGTCAAATATAGGCAATGGTGGTGCGGGTGATGGATGAGACCATATCACAGCTACAGATTTAGGAAGCTATGCTTACCCTGGAAACACTTCACGCCACTAGCTTAGCGGCGATAACAGTTTGTAGAAAGTTTTTACGAGCTAAAGTTAATCCCTTCTAGTTGACGCTTAGTATTTTTTCTCTTTTTGTATTTTCCTTTTGGTACTTTTCAACACACCCCTTCTAGCTCCTATTCATCCTTCTTCCCTTTCCTCTCTGTTTATGTGTTTTATATGTGAATGAGAAAACGTTACATTCTCATGGTACCCAAGGGGGTATTTAGTGTGGTTTAGGAAAGTGAAATGGATTAAAGCCATTTCTTAAACTCTACCCTAAGGGTAAGCATAAATGTTTTCAAATGCTGATAACAATAGATCAGTAGATGTAGTATATACTGCAAATTACACCCAGGAGTTGAAGCAATTTGGTAAAGTGACGCTCAACAAACTGTTTTATGTATTAGCAATGCTTTAAGATTTGTATTTTATTATACAAATAAATATTATAATATATTTTAACCCTCCCAAGAATATCATTCGCCAAATGTAGCTTATATTTCAATGGGGAGTTTTGGTCTTATTTGGACTTGAAAAGTTTCAATATCCGCTCGACTTATTCATGTAAACTTTAGCTTGAGCTTGGTTTTGTGTAGTTGAGAACTTTTAATTGGATATCTCTTTATAAATACTGAAAAATTCGTTTTACGTATACTTTCAAAGATATGAATAGTATTAAAACATTATAACGAGCTTGATGTTGGTAGAATAATTTCCGATAAACGTATCTAACCAATAATCCTTATCTTATTTCTTTACATGAATTAAGAAAGTTTAAAAAATACATTGATGGGAAGCTTGATTTGAATACATAATAATTATTTTTTCCTAAATTAGTCTTACAATAATGTATATTAATTATATTGTTTTAAAGTATTCAATAAACATTTAAATGTCATCAGGAGATCAAAACCAGATGACCATTTCCAAAAGGTATGACATCATTGTTAATTTTGTCCAAACCAAACTGAGTGGTTTATTCATACATACAATAATTTTATTTCTGATTAAAATCTCTTATGACACTTCTGTATTAGTGTAGTCTATACTTCCCTGTGGGTTTTCTTTTATCTTAAAAATTATGATACCCTTTGAAATTTGTGTAATAAATATAAAAACTCTAATGAACTTTTCAAAAAAATCGGAAAATATAGTTTAAATGTGTTCAAAAGAATATTTTTTATTATTTTTAGCTATTAATATTTTTGCTAAGCAACCATTTATCCTTTATCTATTTATTAACAAACTTTTGTTATAAAATAAGTAATATTGGGGACCTTACTTAATATTTTCATTGTTATAAAAATAACTCCCAACTAAACTAATGATGTGTAATTATCATCTACTTAAAAATCATCAAAACCTCAATAATCATGGTAGGCCTAGTAATTTTTTTGTAAATTGTAAATATGACACCTTGATACTTACACCCGGGACCTTTTGACTAGCGAGCTAATACTCTTTCACTGAGCTATACAATAATCGTCCCATGCTGAGTTTCACTCTTCGATCATAGTTTAAGGCAGAATCTGTAATGGATGTGTTGAAATAATCGATTAACAATGAATTTTCATAGTTATCAATCAAAATAACAAAAAAGCTCTCAAAAAATTAATTTCAACATGCCATAACTCTTGTAATTGGTTTGCTGCATGCAGGTCCCCACTTTTCGCCTATCCTGGGCCCAATTTTTTTTTTTTTTCCATCTTTGTGACTTCTTCTACCAACATCGTTCGCTATCTGATTCCTGCACTCCAGTTTTGGTATCCATCTTGGATCTCTTCCTTTTACATATTTAAAAAAGTTTGTTAACTAAGAAATAGGAAACTTTTCCATACAAAAAAACTAGTCAAAACTCGTTTTAGTACCCTTTGAAAATTATAGTAAGCTTCTATATTTTTTGTAGATAATTGTCGCAACATTCGTTTTGATTGCAATTACAAGTTGTTGGCATTTATTTAAAAATAAGGGACATTTTTAACGCTTTATATTAAGATCTATATGATTAATATCAACCGATACGCACTGCATAAGGTACCCGGTATAATTACGGTAATGCAATATCTTTTCTTCTGTCTGTTTTCCCCTTCTGTTTAGTCCACCCTTGCAACCTATGCCTACATCGCCTCTTCCAATCACAAGGGAGCTTGATCGTTTTACCTCTTATCCTGCCATTCTATCTAATGTTCTGTTTGCTTACAACCTGTTTAATCTTCTTGTTAAGTGAGGTAGTTTAATAGGTGTACAAGATGCCTCTTAAAACTTGTTGTAATGAGCTATAAATGTTAAGTAGATGGCTAACAATGTGTGTGGCTGATCTCTCTTACACCGCCCGCATTAAGTCCAATTTATTTTTATTTTTTAGGAAGAATCTTATCTGACAGCTAAAAAGATACTAGATCTACTTTCACTTATTTATATGTATGGGATTGATGTGATCTACGGCCATCACCTTTGATAGATATTATCAATACATATAAAATAACAATTATATAATTAAATGTTATCAAGTTTAGTCGCAGAGTATATGTTTTTAGGTGCTTAAAAGTCCTTTTTATGGAAATCCTACTTTACTTTGACCTGAAATGACACAGTTTTCACAGTAGGAAAAATGTCATTTAAGGTGGGGGTGTAGGGAACGCAAGATAAGTCAGTGTTTTTGCAGATTTTATAGCAAAACATTTTATTGATCAAAATAAATAAAATATTGATTCTATAAAAACATTCAGTATGAATTTCTTCACATGATGACCTCAAAATTTGTTGAAAATCTATCAAGGGTGCCCTGGAATGTCATTAAAACTCTTTCTCTTCATTTAAATAGGTTTTTAGATGCCACTATGCCCATGGCAGTTATTTCATCAACTGTTGATATCAATATGTTAAGAAAATTAAAATCTTTGTTTGTATAAAACAATGTTTGATTTATTTTGACAAAAAAAAGTTATTCTATAAAAACTACAAAAACACTTTACTTTTCTCGCGTTCCCTGCATCTCCACCTTAATTGGTATTATTTTCGTTATTTTCTCTTTTTGTAGGAACAGCAGAATGTTCTTCCAGTATAAATTCAAATTATATTTGTATTACTTTTTTTTCAAATAGTATTTATTCAGAATAAGAACCAATAAATACTAAATCCAAATTTAGTCTTATTACACCATTATTAAACATGATTAAGGTGCTGAAAAAACAAGTCCAACATGTCAACAAAAAACTAACATTAAGAACCAAATAAAAATGAACTGTAAATTTTTGTCATAATTTTAATCGTAAAGCACTTACTAAGTTTTTCAAGAATATTTTAGTATACGTTTTAAATAAAACTAAGAACAAATTTTCAAACAGTTTCTTACAAATAAAATTAATGTTTACCGTTATAAGATTTGAGAATAATTTGATTTACAGACAAATGGTAGTTCTATTTCAATAAGACCATTTTATTAATTACAGTTCATTTATTACCTAACCTTCAGTACCAAAAACATATAGCATGATAGCATCTTGTTTCAATTTTATTTTATAGCTTGGGTGAGTTGTCGTATATTATCTATCTACGAATCTGTAATGTTTGAGACTGTTCACGGGTTGGACACGATAATTCCTCGAATATTTTGTTTGCTTCATTACAACACAATGATACAGAAGCCTCTAATAATTTTTACCTCCCCTTAACGTGTTAGGAATATTTAATGTCCCAAGTTGTATGCCACTTTACATATTTAACAACCATTACTACCATTCTAATTCCAAATGTCAATTAACTCTATAATAGCGTTGATAAAATATGTTCAGAAGAAAAGCTACGGAAGAAATACGAATGAATACTAATCGATTATGAGAATGTTGTAATCGATACTTGTCACTTAGACATACTATAATAGCGTTAATCTTTCAATCTCTTGGATTTGAAAATATATATTGACCCATATGGAGGTAAATTTAATTTGAAACCATCCATTGGCAGGGTACATTTGTAAAATATAAACACAGATAAAATCGTATTATTCAGCCTCATTCTCAAGTGTTCCTAAAAACTTTTGGTATTATAAATCGATATAAAACTGAGCATCAATGTTTAGATTATATATATAAAAAAATATGGTTGAAATTTATCTTTTGCTGATCCCAGATTTATTACGCCTCCGGGCTACGTGCATTTTACAACACTAATAGAGTTGGGATGAAGAAGATATAATTTAAAATAAATGTACCTTCATATGTAAGGGGGAGAGTGGAGAACTATTTAGGAATCGCCTAGTTAGGATTCGAACCAACCATATCAAGCAAAGCAGACGTGATTAACTGGACATTTAGTTCGCATGCCAACTGTTGCGGTTTTTAATTAATGGTTCCTTTCTCGTGGTGTGAATAAAGAACTTAAGCTCACTCTTCCCCCGTTCAAAGTAATCTATCTATTTTGCATATTTTGGATTAAGAACGTGTAAAGGGAAATTGGACCAGAAAGATAAATCTGAAACTTAAAATTGTACACACGTCAGTCAACGTTCATACTAAATTATAAGGCTCATATAATCTGGTTTGACTTTGTTTGAGAGGTAGGGGATCGAATCCCAGTTGAATATACTGAAGGATTTTTTTCGTAAATATTTCCCCATCCAACCTCAAAGTAAATGAGGTTATTTATCCACTGGATTCCTCCACCTTCCTCATCTTTACTCGAATAGCTTAAACTTAGTTAAAACGTGTAGACCTATGTACTGGACCGGTCGTACAAAAAGTTTTTAAATTTTAAAATAATAACATTATTTGTATTTTTTCTAGTTTTACATACAATACCGTTAAGTACTGTACCACATTAAGGTCATAAAAATGGTTTAATCTTAATGTAACAATTTTTGATACTCTAGTAATAATAAAAAACTACACATGATTTGAATACTTGTGAAGCTGACTGCCAAAATTTCTCCAACACTTTATTTGTTATAAAAGTTATACTTTTTTGTGTACTCAAACTGACGTCATGGTTAGCTAAATAATAATTTATTTTCGAAACGCGCGTAGATTTTCGTTGAGGTGAATTTTACTCCCTAACTTTAATATTAACTTCTTTTAATTTTACGCACTGTGCCTGTAAAACTTTTTGGCTACACCAATATTGAAAACAAATACGGTACGTAAAAAAAAGTTAAATAGGAAAGTTCATACTTTATCGAACTATGTGTTTCATTAGTTATATGTTGCTTTGTTACGCTTCTAGCAGTGTGATGAATAATAATCTCTGTATCACGAAGCGTCGGAATTCTCATAAAACCAAAAACACAAACTCGATATGCTACACAGATATTTTGTTTTAATGGGGATGGATGTTCCTCGTTTGTAGATATTCATTTCCATCCACACACAAAAAAAAAAAATGAGACAAAGTGAAATTTATTAAAATGGTTATTGTATGGCATACTAATTTTAATTATTGTTCTTCTTTTGTATATGTTTGAATTCTTTAAACATATCCATAGTATTTTAATAAATATCTAATCAATTAAACATTAGTTTCATTTTTCATTTTTTTAAAGCACCGCTTCATTTTACCCGCTCGGCTTGAACGCCTAGAACTATTAAATCTATAGTGGTAAGTAGAAAGACATTTTATATAATACAGATTTTATTTTTTCCGTCAACATTGATTAAATTTTACTATATTATGTTTAGGCTATTATTTTATAGGTATTGATAACATCTCTTAGAATGAAAATTGCACATCACATGACTTGACGTATGCATATCTGAAAGAAGTGAATAAATATATTAACTTTTCTAATGGTCCAATTAAGTTCTTACGTGGAAAATTGGGCTGTATATAAAGTACTATACTCAAGTGTCTGAGGCAATTACTTTGGTTTTAATATAGCCATAAGCCACCCACTTAAAGAAGGTTAAAAATATCATAGTCAACACACAGTCATTTTTTTTTAGCAGAACGTTGGTTGATTTAGATGAAGTGTATTCGCATTTTCATATAGGGAGAGTAATTTTTTGTTGTTGAAAAACCACCCTCAGTACACCCGACTGGGATTTGAACCCCAATATCCCTGTCATGGGTAGTCTAACACGAGAGTGATGCCTTAAACCAAAGGAGTAGTTAATAATAAGTATTAATTATGCCTATTAATCTAAAAAATTACAAAGTAAAGTAATTTGACTACTTTTGTTAATAGTATATTAATATAGGCGAATATTTTTATAAAATGTGAATTCACATAGAAATATCCTCATTTGACAGTTTAAAAGTTACTAAATCTATTTACAAATGTCAATAAAAAAATTTTTTTGCGTCATTCACTTTTGACAGCTGCCACTAGTTTTGACTAACTAACTTAGCCAACCTTATTTGTCATTTTTTGTAACTCCAAATGTATTCACTTATTTATAACTTCTTAAACGTTATATTTAAATAACGATCTGATCCAAAAACAACAGATTTTGTGATAACATTTTAATAGGAAAAAATTGTTTACAATGACAACAGTTAATGGGTCATGAAAATATAAGAAGGCTAACAAATACATATTTGAATGATAATGATAATTTTTATCTAAACTATACATTGTATGGAATGTACCCTCCATTTACTCTGAAAGCTAGTTCAGGGTAAAAAAAATATAAAGAAACAATATACATCATGTTAAAATTTTAATATCAACACAGCAATCGAAACTCGTTGTTTGCTCTTCTTCAATTGAAAATGAAAAGTTTTTATTTTCAAAATCGGTAACAGTAAGAACTAGTGCAAAGGGCTAACGTAATACTAACATTTGTTTAGTTTGGTTTCTTATTCATAATTTTGGTCATGTTATAATACATTTTTTCGTTGTATTGTTTACAGACAGTTAGTGATTACATAGTCATTTTTATGTTCTTATCTTCCGAGATTGGTCCTATTCAAGCTAATTTTGTATACTGCTACCCCAAATAACAACTGGCATTTATTTCCATTTGTTCACAGACACTTCCTATGACTACGCTGTGCCCGAAATGGGGATGCCTCTTCTAAGCCCAGAAACGACGCTCCCTGTGCCGATGATCAGCAGTACTACCAGCGACAAAGATAGTGTATTCTCTAAGGGCTCTTCATCAAAAGGCAGCAAGTCTGAGGACTCTAAAGGGAAAAAAGTATGTATGAAATTAACGTTACATTCACTTGTGCATTTTCATTGACTAAATCCCACAAAACGTTTAGTTTAGTCTTTTTTTAGCACCGCGTCTTACTACTCGTTCGGGTTATACGCTTATGTACTAATTACGCTAATAGCTTTAGATTTTAGGATGGTTATATTTATACAAAGTGTACCCGCATTTGCTTGCAGGGAGAGTGGAAAACATTTAAGGGGGGGGGGGGACTCAGTACACCCGACC
>CABFWB010003833.1:41029-51843 GCA_902151455.1 Timema bartmani | reverse complement strand
ACTCAGTACACCCGACCAAGATCCAAACCTCGACCATGCGGCCACTAACATCTCAAACACCCGCTCCGGGTGTTTGAAATGATTTTTAGAAGAAAAATATAAACAAAGATTTACTGGCCTACATCGGAGAGCACGTGGTTAAAAGATCAGGCTCATCCAAGTTTCTTTTCCGGTGCCTGGAATGTCTGGGTTTGAATTCGAGTCGTATTAAGTGAGGGGTGGTTTATTCTAAATGGTTTCCCCACTCTCCAATCATGAAAATACGGTTACATTTACTTTGAACTCTATTTTTTTCATCCATAGCATATTTATGTAATACGTAACTATACGGATTACCCACTGCGTTAGTAAAATGGTCTAAGGCGTCACTCTCGCAATAGACAAGATTGATGGCCATGATGGAGAGATCAAAGTTCGAATCTCAGTCAAATGTACTGAGATTGGTTTTTCCTAAATGGTTTTACACTATCCCTCTTCGCTAAGGTGGTTACACTTCCTCTCAAATCTATCTTACTCATCTTTAACACATTAGCATGATTATTATGATTATTATTATTATTATTATTATTAGCACCGCGTCTTACTACCCGTTCGGGTTATACGCACTTACGCTAATGTGCAATCAGAGGTGAAGGAAGGGTTTGGTATTCAGATAAATCTGTGCCGGGACCGAGGATTGAACCCCGGACCCTCAGCACAGAATCATGATTATTAAATATGGATACAATCCGAACGGATAGTGAGTGACACGCGGATATTACATAAGAAGCACGTTGGAAAATAAAAGTTTTCTTCTGGTTTGATTTCTTTCATTGTCAATTAGAGCTGGGTTTGTATCCTGAATGGGTTTAGTGTTTTGTAATTTCTTTATTAGTTCCTCTCTCTTTCACTCTCCTCCCTTCACGCAAATAGGGTACATTTCCTAAAAAGTTTTACCTTCCTCATCTCTATCTCACTAGTGTAGAAATGCGATTAGCTCAGGGGGATAGTAAGATGCTGTGCACGAAGAAAAAGTTATAAGTTGCTTAAAAAAAATTACGAGACAGCTTGGTTCTAGTCATACTACTAATTTAAATCCTATTACTACATTTCCATTACCCTTCACTTTAAACAAAGGTCTAACCCACACATAGACCTTATAGGTCACATACTTTTCTCATATTTTATACTTTTAGTAGGTTAAAGAATCAAATTATCCACTAAATCTTGTATATGTTGACGTTTTATTTAATTCAGGCCACCTTAACCTTGATACATAATACTTAAATAGGTCCTAATCACTATTTATCTTAAAAATTCAGACAATAGAAAAGTATTACTAGGATTCTAATAGGAAGGAACATTTTTATAAAATAAATTTTTTTTGTATGATTATAATTGATAACATTTTACTTTATTATTAGTATATTGCCATATGTATTTATACTACCTATGGATATTTACAGTTGTAAATCACGCGAATTTATTTATAAATATATGAATATGGTTTTAGTAACATTTATAAATGTTAAAAAAAGTGCCTTTCTATCTAAATAAGAATTTATCTTATCAAGTTGTCGTTAAGTTCCTAAAATGTTTATTTAACTACTTTGTGAATAAAAGACTGCATTAAAGTGTAGTAGATATTCTACTTTTAATCAGAAGAAACATTTGTTTTGAAGTTTATGCGATTATACAAAGCCAATAAAAGAAGAAAAAATAGAGGATTTATTTAGAAACTATTCTCTGCTTTAATTATGTGTGTACCCCCTCAGTGGCCACATGGTCTAAGGCGCTACTCTTGGAGTAGACTAGACTGCAACTATGAGGGAGATTGAGGTTCGAATCTTGGTCGGGTGTACTTAGGTTTTTTTTCAAAATTGTTTTCCACTCTCCCTCCACACAAGTTCGGGTACAATTCCTCTAAAATATAGCCTTCCTTATCCCAAAAACCATTATCTTAATTAGTACACAAGAATATAACCTGGACAGGTAATTAAAAAATGGTGTTTATAATAACTACACTTGTTATATTTGTTTAGATAACAATATTCCGGATAAACCGCAATTATTATGGAAGATCGCGATTCACTTAAACTGGTTTCTAGTGTACTTAGTTAAAAGGAATTAAAATTTGGTCGAATCTACTATTTTCCGATTCCGAATCTTCAATTGACCTTAAAATCCCGAATCTCATATCCGTATCCGAATCTTGGAAAAAATTATGGACATAAGAAGAAATGTAAATTTAATAGAATAATAGAAAATACCAAAAGTTAACATTCTGGCTTATAATCCATTCATTATAACATTCAAGCATTAAGAAGTGTTAAATTACTGGTCTGGGGCCTGGTTGTTAAGTTAATCCTATAATTATAATTGGTTCTTAAGGACCAATAAGAAGTATTAAAGCTATAAAACAAATTTCAACTAAAAAATTGCCTTTTTTTTAAAAAAATTTGAGTTTCAAATCAGAAATTTTCTTGGATCCTCATTCTAGAATATACTTAAAGTTTCGAGGGACTCTAGGATTTGAGGGTCTTCGTCTTAGCTCTAGAACATATATATATATATATATATTTCATACATAAAAATATTTAACATAATTATTCCAAACGTTGATAGTGTATATTAAATCTCAAACAAAAATATTAAAAAGGGGAAATGTATACAAGAATGTAGTTCTCATCAAGAAATCTTGGTTCGTCCCATTAAGACTCGCCATTATTTCTGGAGCAGTAACAGCACCGGAGCCATTATTATTTCAAATGTGAGAGAGACTTAGTAATTAATACAACTGGTGGCCAAGTATGTACCTAATGATGATAAATCACCCCCGCACCCCCCCTCCCCCCCTCTTCTAGGTCCTCCTTGCAACCCCCTTGGCGCGTTACAGCCACCCTTGCAAACCCAGTGTCGGGGTAGGCGAAATTACTACGCCTAGTGTCTGAATGAATATTATTTATGGCTTGGTTGAGAAGGGAATATGAAAGCCCTAGCAATTGGAACAAGGGACTGGGAAATGTTACTTATAAAAGGACTTCTAATTAATTTTGCAAAANAAAAAAAAAAAAAAACAGAAAGGGGTTGAAGAAAAAAAAAAAAGCTTTAACGTAATGTTACAGATAATGTGAAACACGATATCTTTACGATGTTTAGAACGAAACAATGTGTTCCCTCCCCCTCTTATATATATTACATATTTTTTCATATTTTCACGCGCTTTTGACGTCGATGTAGAAGAAAAAGGATGCCCTGACTTAACGGTTCCGGGGATGGTGGGGGTAAATTAAAAGAAGGGAGAGAGGGCTCAGGATATTTAAAGGAAAGTAATAATTAATCATTTAGTTAAAATAATGAAAGGGTAAAGGGAGGTGTCTAATTTATTATTATTATCATTATTATTATTATTATAAGTCGTCGTCTCTTAAAACCCACAAGGATTTTTAATGGCTGGCTTATACCAAATTATTATTACTTTGTGCTGTACATTAATCAGCGTCTTGTAGCTAACAAGGAGTAAGAGACTGAGAGATTTTAAATCCTAACAAACAAATTCTACTAAATCTTAATATCAGTAATGTTATGTAAAATAATTAGGCCCTAAACGTAGTTTTAATCAAATAAAGAAGACCAATACATAGGATTGATGATTTCGTGATGGTTTCCACGCTCCTCTCATCACTTAGTGACCAGAATATATATACCCGCATTTGCATGGAGCGAAAGTGGAAAACCATTTTTAAAATCCACCCTCAGTAACCCCGCTTGAAAAACCACCCTCAATACACCCGACATAGATTCGAACCTAGGTCTCCCCGTCTTCGGCAGTCTAATCTTCTGCAAGAGTAGCGCGTTAGACCACGCGGCCACCGAAGTGGGTAACTTCCCGTTAATCGTTGGCTAAACTCTACGCAGAGGTAGGCGATAATTTTGGCATAGAATTAAATCGCTCGTGAAACAAATAAAAAAAATTTACACATAATTTATGCTAAAAATTACACCCAGATAGATATTTGAACCCTTGTCGTCTGGCTTTACGTACCGACCTTTCTACCGATAATATTTCCGGTATCTTCTCCTTTTCATTGTGAGTGATTCTGGGTAACTCGTTCAGTAGAATGTTTGGCGTGTTTAGCCAGAAGACCAGAGTGCAAATATTTGTCTAGGTGTCATTTTTTCTGTTATTTTACACATCTACTCCAGCAGTGTGTCTTATTAAACTATGTTTGTTTGAATAAAATTGAGTGCCCGTATAAATTCTATAGGAATTTAATTGGTTTTGTGAATAAATAAAAAACTAGATTTCTACTAATAGTTACTGGAGGGGCTGATAGCAACAAACAACCCCACTTTTACTTCTACCCCAACCCCTTCAAATGATGGTACATTTTATCTGTATAAAGAGGATGAGGATAGCCTGAGTTAGCCTACTAAGTTCCTAAAACATTAGAGTAAAAATATTAAAATAGTAATAATCTTATTTGTAATTGAAGTATTTAAAGTGATATTTCTAAACACAGAAATTATATCAGTATATGCCCTGCATACTAATTTTACCTATGACAGTAGGCCTTCATGTGATAGACGCACTCATTCATCTTTAGCACCTCAATAATTACTAATTGGTTAGCAGGACAAATTTATTTTAAATTTAAAGTATAATTGTCAGCAGCACCTGAAAGCTTCCTGGGCTCCTTTAGACTTGTAGTCTACCATTATAACCATTTAGCCATGATAACTAATAACATTTTAAAACGTACCAATAATCGATCATATAATCTTAATAAACGGGTGGTGTCTAGTAAATATTCCCCAACATAGTATGAGTCAGTTGTCCCCAACATAGTGTGAGCTATCTGTCCCCAGCATAGTGTGAATTAGTTGTCCCCAAAATAGTACGAGTCAGTCGTCCCCGACATAGTGCGAGCTATCTGTCCCCAGCATAGTGTGAATTAGCTGTCCCCAAAATAGTACGAGTCAGTCGTCCCCGACATAGTGCGAGCTATCTGTCCCCAACATAGTGTGAGTTAGCTGTCCCCAACATAGTACGAGTCAGTCGTCCCCAACAGTGTGAGCTATCTGTCCCCAGCATAATGTGAGTTAGCTGTTCCCAACATAGTACGAGTCAATTGTCCCCAACATAGTGCGAGATAGTTGTCGCCAACATAGTACGAGTTAGTTGTCCCCAACATGGTGCGAACTAGTTGTCCCCAACATGGTGCGAGCTAGTTGTCCCCAGCATAGTACGAGTCAGTTGTCCCCAACATAGTTCGAGTCAGTTGTCCCCAACATGGTGCGAGCTAGTTGTCCCCAACATGGTGCAAGCTAGTTGTCCCCAGCATAGTACGAGTCAGTTGTCCCCAACATAGTTCGAGTCAGTTGTCGCCAACATAGTACGAGTTAGTGGTCCCCAACATGGTGCGAGCTAGTTGTCCCCAACATGGTGCGAGCTAGTTGTCCCCAGCATAGTACGAGTCAGTTGTCCCCAACATTGTACAAGTCAGTTGTCCCCAACATAGTAAGAGTCAGTTGTCCCCAACATAGTGCGAGCTAGTTGTCCCCAACAAAGTGTGAGTTAGTTGTCCCCAACATAATGCGAGCTAGTTGTCGCCAAAATAGTGCGAGTAAGTTGTCCCCAACATATTACGAGTCAGTTGTCCCCAGCATAGTACGAGTCAGTTGTCCCCAACATAGTGCGAGTTAGTTGTCCCCAGCATTGTGCGAGTCAGTAGTTTCCACACTGTGCGTAGTCAGTTGTAACGCTAACTGATAAATGTCCGTTGTGTTTGCAGTCTCCCAGTCAGCAAGAGGTGCTGAACGCCCTCAAGAGACGTCTGGAGCAGACGGCTGTCCCAGAGTTCCCCAGTCACCGGCTCAGGATGGTCTCCAAGTTGGCCGAAGGCGCCTTCGGAACTGTGAGTATCCACTTTGTTAAGAACGTCCGCGGTCTTTGTCTTTGGTCAAGAATGTTCTGACTCGTACCTGTGGGCATCTAGAAAAAAAAATAAAAAATATGTCGGGGTTTACTGGTGACAGGAAGGTTGGGGTTAAAGTCCTGACTGAGTGGACTGAGGTTATTCGCCCCGCCCGCCTACCTCCAAATGTGTTACCACTCCATCTAAACGCAAATTCGGGTACATATTTTTCTCTAAACTATACCGCCTTCATACTTACCCTGTTAATATAAATATATGCGGATAACTCGGAAGGGTTGTAATAAAATAAAACTGTTGAAACGATGGGCATCCAATATTGTTCACAGCCTCTGAAATTATTTTGATTCGAACCCCAGCAGGGTTGGTGAAATATTTTGCGCTTGCAAATGCTCCAGAAAGACAAAGTATACCATTACTTATCCATTCAGAAAAATTAAGTTGCGGTATATTAAAATTCACCTTGGTTTTTCTGTGTCCTCTGTTATTCACACAGATGGCAACATGGTCAAAGGCGTAACTTTCATGTATGATGCTCTACGGAGACGTTGTGGTTCAATTCTTGGCCAAGTGTACTGGGGTATGATTTCCTATATATGGTTGATCGTTGTGGTTTTTACTTCTTCATTCCCGCGAATGAGGGCACATTTTCTTTGATCCACCTTAATCACCCTTATTTCTTGGTTTGATTCATAACTATCTAACGTGTTAAAAATATGTAGAAAAAAAAAGGTAAATCTCATCAACTCTAAAATATATTAAATAAATGTTTCCTTATCAGTAAATACAGTTTAAATAAGTATTCGTGACAAAATAAGATGCAATCCTTCCTATTTTCTATTCCACTTAACAAACACTAAACCATTTTCGGTGGTCTCAAGGTTTACAAACCATTCTCGGAATAGACTGAATTGCTGATGTCAGGAAGGTTGTTAATCAATACTGAACAAGTGCACTTTTTTTTACTACTATTTTAATTCACGCAAACACGCGTACAACCCTAAATACCAGATTCTTTATATTTACACCATTTGGTTGATTATTTTTCTAACTAGAACGGGCATAGTCCAATTTTTATGTGAATGACTTTATCTAACATGAAGAAACTTTATTATATATACTTTTAAGATGAAATTGGGAAGTTTCACATATAGCCTGCACATGTCAAGTAATGTTATCATCAACTGTCACTTTTGATAGATATTATCAATGCCTACCTATAAAATAACGATATTAAAATAGTAAAATGATATTCACCTGAAATTAGACCAAGTAACTTTTCTAGCTGTCTTCCTATGAAAATTGGACTATAGTAACTTTTGTAGCTATCAGACAAGGTTCTTCCTATTAAAATTGGACTCCAGAAATATGCTGTGTATGTGCGCGTGCACACACACACACACACACACACACACACAGTCCCTGAATAATTGTTCTCCTCTGTAACATTATATTCTTCCTACATGAGTGGTTTCCCAAGAAACAGTGTTCCAACGGAACATGTCATTTACATACCAGTTAAGATTCTTGTTGTAGAGCATCTCGTAACATGCGAGATCTCAAAGGTGTGATCAATGTATGAGAACGGTTGGAACCGTGGTTGGGCCACAAGGTGACCCTTAAATTAGTCTCCCGACGTGAATAGAAAGTGGCATGAATACGTTGTGTGAGGGAAAGTTTTTGTTTTATTCACTGAGGTTGTCACGGTTTCAATTTTTCGTTGCTTGTTATTCTAAAACATCGGGGTTATTCTTTTAGTTTTATAAATATTAAAAACCAACACTGAAAGAAGTAATATATCTGGTTGGACTTGTTGTGTATTTCTGTGCCATTTTTGTACATAAATAGTTCTCTGAATATGGGCCCTATTTAAACCAAACAACCCGGCTTCGGTTTAACGTGCTACACTCGTGTTAGACTGGACTGCCGATGAAGGGGAGATATAGGCTCGAATCTTGGTCGGGTGTATTGAGGGTGGTGTTTTCTAAGAGGCTTTACACTCTCCCTCCACGCCAATGTGGGAACACTTCTTCTAACTATAAACTTCCTAATCCATAAAAAAACAATTAGCGTAATTATTACATAAGCGGAACGGTTAGTAAGACGTGCTAGTAAAAAAAAATCAAACATATGTTATTGATTGGATTATTGATTTTAAACCATATTGAAAACATTATTTTGTACACCTCGATTACCTAGAAAGGTATTTACCATGGTGTAAATTGTCAAGTTAAGGTGATCGACCCTTTTCATTTGGCGTGGAAATGCAGAGCCATGGGAACAAACGGTTATTTTCAAGAATTCTTATTGTTTTTTAATTTTCTTTTCGGAAACGGTTTGTTCAAGAATAGAAGCATATTGATTAAGTTATACTTTTTATATACACACCTCCTCTATAATTTTAACAGTGATCAAATATCGATAAAATTGACATTTTTCAATAGAAAACTTCTGGCTGCATAACAAAAAATTTGAAAATGTAACAATTAATAAACATAGATACATTATCTTGGAAGGGGTGTTGAAAATATTAACATAAAAGTTTCACTTGTTCTCGAGAAAACTGATATTTCCAAACTTATGATTTTTCCGCAAGACCTGTCCGGTAGCTAGCGCCATCTACAATTTCCGTGATCCATCCGTCCTTGTTTGCGTGGAAGGATACTTGGGTTGGTTGTGAAGCAACGCCACGCCTTTCACCCTACCACCCACCATCCCACAAAATAGGTTTTAGACTTGCACTCGACAAAACCAAGGTCTTTAAGCTCGTTTATTCTCAGGGTAAACGGAGTGTACACTAACACGAATGTTATTGGCTTCAAAATTTCTAAACCATAACAATACATCTTATTTTTATACATATCTATATATTTTATAACTTGATTCAATATAATTTTTTCAAGCACCGCTTATTACTTCTCATACGGGTTATACGCCTATCCTTTAATTGATATGATTACGATATTTAAAGTAAATCTTCTAGATATACATCTTAAGTGATCAAACGACTTACAAACTAACTAAAATTAGAATAATACGTAGATTGCTTACTAAGTTATTGTACGAGGCACTATAAAAATACTCATTAGCGTCAGCCCGCAACTAAGTCATACCGACCAAGCGGCCACCGTCTGCTGGCGAAGATATACAATGTGTCCGCAGATAGAGGGTGTCATGTGGTCAGCACAACGAACCCTCTGGTCTCAGTTTTCTAGACCGGAGCCGCTACTTTTAATTCAAGTAGTTCCTCATTTGTCCTCACTAGGCTGACTTGACCCCCGTTACAGACCCACTGCCTCATATAAATATCTGGAAGCGCCGGACATTGAACCCGGGACCTCTAGATCTGAAGTCAGGAACTCTGACCACGAGACCATATAGGCGGTCGAACCAGTATATACATAATAAATCTCTATCTGTATGGGTGACCTGGCGGTCTAGGTGTAAGGTGTTGGACTTCTGTGCTAGGGGTCAGGGGTTCAATCCTCGGTCCCGGCATGGATTTATCTTATTGCCAATCCCTTCCTTCACCTCTGACAAGACGTTTATTAATCACAACTTGTGAATGTGTGGAATGCCAGGCCTCCACCGTGGTTCGGATCCCACGTTAAACTGTAGGTCCTCCATTTCGTTTTACAATCACCCGACCATTACACATTAGCGTAAGTACGTATAACCCAAACGGGTAGTAAGATGCGATGCTAATAATGATATATCTGTATTAGAGGGATTAAAACCAGGGCCCCCCTCGTGTCAGGGCAAGACCACTATAACGTTAAGGCTCAACCACATCTGAAAATGTTTGTTGGTTCGAATCGCTGTTGGGTCAAATGTTCTAAGTTTTCACGCGGTGCGATTAATAAAGAGTTTACCCATAGAGTCCCAGACGGTAATATTGCGTGTTCATTTGGAAATGAAGAGAAAGCGAGTTTAAATAGGTTTTTTGTAGTTTTTTTTTTGTAGCAAACATACTTAGCTAAGGGTCCCGAGTTCGATTCCTAGCATTGAAAAATATTTATCATTACGTAAATTTGAGTTTACCCATTCACTGTGATGAATTAACGGCCGGGGACTGGATGTTGTGTTGGTTCTATATTTAAGTTATTTTATAAGTCGTGTGATGATATAATCAATATGTTCAGAGAGTGCACGTTAAATATCTAAAATAATAAAAAAGAGTAACAAAAAACTATTATGGCCAAAATAAATAAAATATGTTTTTTATGGATAAAATTAGCACGCATAGCGTAGGCATAGCTTACTCTTATTTAATAAGGGGAGGGGCAGAAATCACCATGTATGCATCCATTTATTTTTTTGAAAAGGGAAGTGGAAGGAAGGGGAGAGGATCAGCTTGGCCTGGCACGTGATGAAGTCTCTAACTGGATTTGTCAATAATTAATACACCATTACATTTCTCATGAACCTTTTATTAACTACTGCTTCTTACTACCCATTCGAGTTATACACGTATGTACTAATTACGTTAATGGTGTTTAGAGATTAGGAAAGCTATATTTATAGAAAGTGTACCCGCATTTGTGGGAAATGAGAGGGGAAAACCATTTTGGAAAATTCACCTTCAGTAGAGGAAAGTCGCCTAATTTGGGGTGAGTTCCTAATTTGGGGAGGTACAATATTTGTAGTAAAGATGTGCTGCTACCTATCGACGAACACTGGAAATTGAAGGAAAGGACGCTTCCTCATTGTTTGGCTGTTAACAGCGCAGTAGCTCCACGAGTATTGGAGCAGTCAGTTCTAACATTTTATTTGTGTCCTGAAAGTTTTTGCTAAGCTCGAATAAATTCAAGATTACAGAGTAAAGGTATTTATATTTCTATATTTGCTAATTTTGTTATAATTGGTATTAAAGTGGCTTTCTTTAGAGGTTACATTTAT
>CABFWB010003833.1:22859-38502 GCA_902151455.1 Timema bartmani | reverse complement strand
AAAAAAAAAAAAACTGCTGGAATTTAGACTCCAACCTTTCCATCATTAGGAAAATCAAACAAGACTAGACTAACGCCTGTATGTGTATGCCCAATTGTGTAACCTTATACATCACTGGCAAGTCATAAAAGATGATATTAGCATCTTTGTATGCGTTCCCACTGGTTTAGGCTATTTTAATCTATAGAGATATCACTATCCCTCTTCAATGGTTGCAGTGTCAAACGCGTCATACTGTTATACTGGATTGGCGATGGCGGGAATATTGGGGCTCTAATTCTGGTTGGGTGTACGGAGAATAGTTTCAATCTAAATTTTTACTACTATGCCTCTATACAAACTCGGCCTTTAAAAGTTTGCCTTCCTCATCCTTGCTGCATTAGCGTAATTTATTTGTCCATACAATTCGAACTGGTTACTAAAACGCGGTGTGGAAACAAGGCAGCCGAATAATGTATGTGTTTTTTTCTGTTTGTGTGCAGGTGTACGTGGCCGAAGCGGATGGGATCCTGGAATATGGAATGGCAGCGTCACTTGGCAAGCGTCTGGTAGCTGTTAAGTTCCTTTTACACGACGCTAGTGAGAAAGAAAAGTAAGTCGTACCTTATTTACACTTTACAAAAATTTGGTAACCTAATTTAAATTAGTTAAAACAATGATAAAGGTTCCTTTATTTTTAATCACAGCGTCTCGAGGTCAAAGACTAGGTATACACCAAACCAACAACCTCCAGGTTAAAATGGCTGCGCTCATTGGGAGAGCTTGAGTCCTTCAACACAGGGGATTGCTACGTGCAATCCCACGTGACAGCATCGCTATCAAGCAGGCATTTTTAGAAACAGTTCACTCTAAAGATGGTTTTTCTAGAAATCAGATAAAAATTGCCTTCTAGTGTCAATAAACTAGCTTCCACAAAAATAGGTTCAGGTAAAGGGCCCATCCCCTTTCCCATAAACTAACCCTATAAACGAGCCTACTCAGACTGCAAATTACAAGCTAACCGTAAAATACAATGGTCCTTTCTTTGTTAAAGCGATTGTTTGCAAATTGTGAAGTTGTAAACAATTTTCAAATACCATCGAATAATTACTCGTCTAAAAGGTTTACTCATTGAAAAGGGGTAAGGGGGTGAATTGTGTAAAGGTGGGGGGAATTGCTGGTACATGAACTACTGGGTTCGGAGCCCCTACAGCCCCAATGAACAATTTGAATGTGAGTTGTTTCACTTGGAACTACTGTTATCACTGAGAACTGCAACTAGCACTCTCCAGTGATCAAGGAATCAACTTGGCTCAAGGAGTGCAGCTAAACTCCCGTAAGGCGGCTCAAGGAGTGCAGCTAAACTCCCGTAAGGCTGAATATCCTGTGTATACCTTGCCTAAGGTACAGACATGGAGACAGACAGAACTGTAAGATCCATTTTGTTTTAGTTTGAGGGAACATAAAACGTCAAGATCCATTTCAATAATATCGAAGAGGAAAATCTTCCAAGATTACGATCTTTATCTATATGAGAAAAGTAATAATTATGTCACACATCGGGGTACACATGAAGTAAATGCTAGGCTCATCTAGTTGGGTTTGCCATTCACTGGGAGGTTGGATTTTGAACCCTGGCAGGATTTACTAATTTAAAAAAAAAACTACCACACCCAAATAAGGTTACATTTTCTTTTCTTTACCTTTCTCATCCCCACCGTAGCACCGTATCTTACTACACGTCCAGGCTATACGCTCATAGGCCTAGTTAAAATGTGTACTACCCGGACTAGTGGTAAATTGCGATGGCTAAAAAAAAAATTATTTTAACAACATTATATTGCCAAACGAATATTTCAAAAGAAGACAAGACTGACTTATGCTAGATTAGAAATTAACTCTCTTGCAGTTTTTTTTTTTTGAGCAAGTAACACTTCCACTTCCACTCAAAGCAGCAATATAGAGCAGTCAGGAATTCCTGCGAATCAACTGTTACAAGGATGGAATCCGTCACCTGGGAGACCGAGCTAATTTCTTGTGGCAGGGGAAGGTTGTTTCCGTTTGATTTATTTGCCGGCGTCGAGTAGAGAGAGCTCCTCACGTTATTGGCAGCGCAGATGTTCAGGTACTTGGGTCATATTTTACAAGTTAATTGAACATGCTACGTATGAGAACAGTTTATGTTCTAGCGAGAAGGTATGGGGGATGTGTTTAACTTCCATTATTACGAGGCACACAATAATTAAACTACACATCGTCTCGGGAAATTCAATGGGAGATATTACAGCCAGCTATGTGAATACATTATAGATTATAACAAATAGGCTATACAACGCTCGACAGCTAATATGGAAAATATTGCAGCCAGTTCATTGCGTACATTTGTGAGACATAGATTATACCAACTAGGCTATACAACGCTCGACAGCTAATATGGGAAATATTGTAGCCATTTAATTGCGTTCAATTATTAGACATAGATTATACCAACTAGGCTATACAACGCTCGACAGCTAATATGGGAAATATTGTAGCCATTTAATTGCGTTCAATTATTAGACGTAGATTATACCAACTAGGCTATACAACGCTCGACAGCTAATATGGAAAATATTGTAGCCAGTTCATTGCGTACATTTTTGAGTCATAGAGTATACCAACTAAGTTATACCACGTCAAAAATTACTATGGGGAATATTGCAGTCCATTGGGTACATTTGTAAGTCATAAATTATACCAAATAGTTTATACCACGCTTGGCAACTACCATAGGGAATATTGCAGCCAGTTATTTGGGTAAAATTTTGTGTCTTATATTATACCAACTATATTATAGTATGTTTGATAGCTTCTATGGGAAATATTGCATCCATTTCAATAATTAGGCTTACATTCATGAGACTTGTTTAAACCAACTACACCGCACTCGGTAACTACAGAATCCTCAAGTAAAGACGAATTCAAGAGAAGTTAAGAACGGACCTGGAGTTAAGAACGTATTATATTCACCGACAGGATGGAATAACTAACAGTTTAACATATTAATTTTCAGACCAGATTGGATCAGCGTCAACATGTTCTACCAGCGCCAAAAATAGCCCTCAACATTGAACACACGGACATAGGCGTCAGTCAGAACTCAGAATTATCTGTTTTACGGTGACGTTAAGGTCATAAGCTCAAATATATTTGATTAAATCGTTTTTTATCTCCCTCCACGCAAATGATAATACTGTTTTTCTGAGTTCTATTTATACTATGTTACTGGTAGGAAAGACTTTTTGAAATATCAAACATATTTTTTTACAAGTCAACATTTATAACATCTTACTTATTGAATTGTAGGTAATTATCAAAAGTGACAAGTAAAGACTACATGACTTTACATATGAATATATTAATGCAGTCTTAGTAATCTTTTTATCGGTTAGGTCTTCCTTTTAGAGTAAAACCTCTTAAAACCAAACCCTGCTATCTCGAAATTCTGGATAGTCTGAACACAATTATTTTAGGAAAAAGTGTGCGATAAACAACAAATTATATCAAACTAATTTATAAACTCAAAAAGATAATATTAAGAAACTAGTGATAATAAATGCTAAATATTTACATGTTGGTGTCAGCAAAATGTGTTTTTCTGTAAATGTATGTAAATTTTATAAAGCTCATTTATCTGTAATTTAATATTTGTGTCTCCCTACTGCGTAATCTTCCAGTTAGTCAGAATTTTCGCTAATCTGAATGAAATTCGGTCCCAATTAGTTTGGACTAACAAAGTTCTGCAGTTCTATTCATCATCCTTACACCACAAGTGTATATGTTTCTGTAAAAGATCGAAGTACAGTAAATCTTGGAGTTAACCGACAAATCCTATCATTTACCAATATTTGATGGGGAAAGTCCGAAATATCTTAGAATATGTTTACATTTTGAGTTTTAATCATCTACAGAGTCAGGTAGGAGAGAGGATCCCCAGTTCTAGCTTTGACCAGAACTAAAAAGTAAACCAATAACCTAGCTTAACCTTTAGGTCAGGTTGGATTAGGTTTGGTTAGGTTAGGCTAAGTTAGGTTATTGGTTTACTTTTTAGTTCTGGTCAAAGCTAGAACTGAGGATCCTCTCTTCCACCTGACTCTAAAGATGGCTAAAACTCAAAATGTAAACATATTCTAAGATATTTCGGACTTTCACCATCAAATATTGGTAAATGCTAGGATAAACTGGTAAATTCTAAGACTTACCGGTCCTTGGACTTTTACAGTAACATATATATGTGGACATCTAGGGTGAACAAACGTGGTGAACAAACTCTGTATGGAGGATGCGGCTAAGAGAATGGTAAAGCTCCCAGCCAAACATTTAAAAAAATACTACATTAATTAATAAAGTCTCTCAAAATTATTGTGAAAAACCATAATGTTAGTCAAATGTTAAATGAATAAGAAGACTAATATTTTGTCCCATTTTATTTTGAGTTATTCAAACAATTTTTTTATTTCTAAAATTACAAAATAAGACAACTAAAGTAGACCTAATTTTTAATTTCTAATATCAAGAGAAATGATTGTAATCGTGAACATTTTAGACCTCGAAACTATGATGAGTTTTTATGTTCTATGTATCTTCGAACCCAACCCAAAAACGTGGATTTTATAATTATCTCTGTCTGTCTGTCTGTCTGTCTGTCTGTCCCTGGCCACAAATGTGAGACAGTTTTATGAATTTTGGTTCAAACTTGATATATAGAGGTTACAGAGTAATAGCTCGGGATTTTATTATTTTTATTTTGACCCTAGCCCACAAATCTAGGTTGTTTACTGTTTAGTGATTTAAAAAAAATTCAAATGCTATCGAAAATAGATCTAACAATTTTCTTCGAGTTGTATATCTGGTGTTTGATCTCCTAAATAACACCGTATACTTGGTTTCTGGGCTATAATTGGTTTAAAAGTAGTTTACTTGTGAGGGATTTTCGAAAATTTGAAATATTTTGAAAATGGCTCAAACGATTTTGTTTAAAATGTATATCTATGGAGTGTTTGACAATGCAAATTAAACTGTTTACTGTTTTTTGGGGGGGAAATTTGTTCAAGGGTAGTTTACAAATAACTATTTTTTTAATATTAGTTATTTGGAAAATGGCTCTAGTGATTTGGTACACAATGGGTATTTATTAGCTATTTTTGTGCTATAGATAATTTAATTTATTTTTATCTCTGAAAAAAACAACTCATTTTTTAGTCGTTTTACTGATAACCGATTTTTGTAAAATTTGAATTTATTTGAAAATAATCCTTACAATTTTAATCAAATTTGTGTTGGGGACTATTTTACATGATCAATAATAATTTATGTTTATTTTTATTAAATACATTAATTTAATGGTAGGTCACTTACCACAAATTATAGAAAACTTTTCAAAGTCGATTCTGAAGATCTAGTTCAAAATGGATCTCTAGCAATAGTTTTTCATGATAAATAAGAATACGTTTTTATTTTTACAAATCAACATTAATTTTAGGGTAAATTATAAATAACTTATATCTGAAAGTTTGAGATTTATTGAAAATATTTGAACAGTTTGATTTATTTGAGTATAAGAAGGGTTTATTGTGATTAACAACATGACGTGTTTGTTTTTATGAGGGAAACTTACTAATAGGTAGTTTACAGAAAACCTTATTTTTAAAATTTTCTTCCAAGCATTAATACACAACACGATAAAAGTTTATGCTATTGTGTCGTACCATTTATTTGTTATACATATAATTATTGAATTTCTTCCCCCTCCCCTTCTTTCACCCCTCTTAGTCTTGTCAAGGTGCGAACGTTTAATTTCATCGATAGAAATCTTAAAGAGTCACGACATTTTTTTCAACAGGACAAAAGTTTATCCGAGTGTAGAAATCTCGCGGCCCACAGAGGTGAAAAGAAACTAAACTAAGGCGAGAGTGCGCGCTCTCAGTCCCAGCTGTGGGTGGATGTGTAAAGAGAGATTGATGATGTTGCGTAGGGAACGGAGGAGGGGCTCAAAAGAAGACCAAGAGAACATAAGGTAGCCGAGCTGGTGCTATCGATCACAGCGCACTAAGTGGCCTCACTATACAGCCTTGATTCACGGCTCCCGTTATGTGTCCGCCGTTCATTCACAGATCTTCCTTCACACACTTAAAAAAGTTTGTTTTTTCTATTTTTTAGTTTGAAAATTTAACGAGCAGTTTTTTTTTTAAAGTACAAAGTTATTTGTGAGCACAACTTAGCTCCACTTTTACTATCCCTTTGAAAAGTTGAAGGGAACATCAGACAATGTTTCTGCGATACCTCCTGAACTCTTTTCCAGATAAAATCATATACTAATCTTTTAAAGTGGGATCCAGAAGGAATTTCATCACACTGTGCTGGCTGCAATTTTGTTGGTAAAGGTTTTTTTTTCCACTTTGAGTTATTATTTAGATTCTAGTTTCCGTTTTTAATCGATATGTATTGGACTCACCTTGTGTTTTTGTGAGTACAGTGAAATGTCCTTTAACCTTTGAATAGCAGATTCATCTTTATAACGGACAGTGTAAACTTCTACGGCAAATTAATATGGGCTCTTACGGTGAAACAACCTTCCAATAACGGACTTTCTCAATAACGGACACGGACACTTCTAGAGACGCATGTTCATGCATAGCTCTCTCGAAACAGCGGACAAAAATTAAAAACACCAATTTATTTATTTTATATTATTGACTTTAGGAATATCATGAATGCCATTGTATCTTGAGAAGTATGAACCTTCCCCATCTTGTGAAAGTTTCTAAAATAGCCTACGTAGAATTAACTAAGGTACTTCAAGCTCATACTTGCCACCGCTTCCGAGCCAATGGTGTAGGGATGTTCCAAAAGTTGTATGTGCTCCTGTGGACATTTATACAGTGCAGAAGGCCTACTGTTCACATTTCATTTCATTTGCCTATTGTTAAGTGTATTATGTACAGTATGTAATTATTAGTCATAATTATCCTGCATACAATACTGCACAGTGCAGTAATTAGATTGGTGTAGTTAATATTTACAATATATACATTCTAAATAGATTAAACTGTGTTCGAGAAGCATGATTAAAAAATATTTATTCTTCCAAATAATGGACAGCCCTTAGTAACGGACATTTTTTGATCCCTAAAAGTGTCCGCTATTAAGAGATTTCACTGTATTTAACTTATGAATAGAGCCCGCATCGGTAGCCGAATGGTCTAAGGCGTCACTCTCGCAATAGACTAGACTGCCGATGACAGGGATATACTGAAGGTGTTTTTCCCTAAGTGATTTTCTACTCTCCCTTCACGCAAATGCGGGTACATTTCCTATAAATGTAACCTTTCTCGTCCCTAACACATTAAGGTAATTAGTAAATAGGCATCCAACCCGAACGGATAGTAAGACGTGGTGCTGAAAAAAAAACTTTTGAATAGTGAATTTTGTGTATGTAGTGTGAACTCTAAAAACCTTCTCAAAAACAGAAATAAAACATGAAATATATTATAATTTTTAATTATATACTAAGGTAATATTATAATTGATCTTTACTGTCAATGTGTAGGTATATATCAAAATAACTTCCCTCAGTAAAGAATTTCAGAATAAGTTTTAACTCTTTTTTTTTCTTTATATTTTGTGTATAGACTTTTTTGAAACAAGTTTTAGAAACATCTGATTTCTTTTTTTAAATTGCAGGAATTCACTTCCAAGCACACTGCTTGGTTTTGGAGTTGGGGGATCCAAACCCCAAAAAATATAGTTTCATGCCAAAATTGCTTTTCAATTCACGCCAATATTGGCCGTAAGCTGGTTTGTTTGTTTGTTGATTTATATTTTATAAAAATTTTAATTAGAGTTTTGTTAATTTCCTAACCGCTTTTATTTTGAACATTGATTACTTATTTTGATAAGTAACCGAGTAACTTCTAATATAATATACAGGATTATTCATATCTCCAGGTAAAAAAAAACTATGCAGTTGTAGGGAGAGAAAAAACCAGTATGTCCACGTAATGAACCTGGGGTCAGCGATACCAAATAGGGATGCCTATTTTTATATATTTTATTACAGCGTCTTACTACCCGTTTCGGCTGGTATATGCCCAAGTACCAATTACGCTAATGGATTAGGGAAGGGATTGGGAAGGTTGGATTTAGAGGAAGTGAACCCGCATTTGCGTGGAGGGAGAGTGGAAAACCATTTAAGGAAAACCACCCCAGTTCACCTCACTGAGATTCGAACCTTGATCTTCCCGTCCTCGGCAGTCTAGCTCAACACAAAACTAGCGCTTTAGCTAACCAGGTCACCGAGGCGGGTGGGATGCCTATGTTGGTTTGCGTGGCGTGCTGCATGTGTTGCCTACCGCTCAGGTGCATACAGCGCCAACTTTGACGTCTCGCAGTACTGCCATTTGACGTCATCAACCCCGAGCTTATTACGTGGAAATACAGTAGAACCTGGCTAATTCAACATTGGTTGGTTAGAAAAACTGGATAATTCTAACTTAACATGATTACCCATGAAATTCCTATTTAAATCAAGAGGTAACCTGGTGGTCCAGGGGTAAGGTGTCAGACTTCTGTGCTGGGGGTCCGGGGTTCAAACCTAGGTTCCGGCACAGATTTATCTGATTGCCAAACCCTTTCCTTCACCTCTGACAAGACGTGTATTAATCACAACCTGTGAATGTGAGGAATGCCAGGCCTCCACCGTGGTTCGGATCCTACGATAAACTGTAGGTCCTCCATTTCATCTCACCCTACCATTACACATTAGCGTAAGTGCGTATAACCCGAACGGGTGGTAAGACGCGGTGCGAATAATAATAATAATAATAATATTTAAATCAATGGTAAAAGAACATATATTCGAATTTTAGAAGGAAATACTTGTATAATTCGAAGCCTATATGCTGTTACATTTTTCGAGTGCGTATTCATTTCAAACCTTACTTGACGTTCTTTATTAAAGCATCCCATAGGCTAAGAATGCCAAATAAATCAATAACATAATACAAGAGAAAGCGAGGAATTCTGCACCGTTGCCGAGCGGTTCCCCTAAAATATAGGATGTGTTTGTTGACTCGGATTTCATCGCTTCTATATGACAATTTAATCACATAACGCTCTGACTGATTTAAATATGAAATTTTCGATAGCCCTTGGCCTTCGTTCGAATCAAAAAAGTTCCACTCACCTTGTTCTGTCACCCCCTATAACCTGGAGATATGAATAAACCTGTAAAAATGAAGACGACATTACGGTCCCAAATAAAAAGAGATGAGAGGGTCATTTAGAGAAAATAAAAAAAATTGTGACACGTCTTTAGAAGTCAAGCTAATGTATACTGTAACTAAGAAGGAGAAATAAATGTTATTATTTGGTAGCGTGGGTTAAATGGCTCAATGGTGGAATGTTCTGTGTTTTTTTTTTTTGTCCTTTATTACACTTTTAAGGGTGAGATTCGCTCTCAAGTTTTTTTTTCCTATTTCATCCCAGTTCACCAATTCAAAAGGTTTCTAAGTCACGAGAATGCCATGACGTTTGGTCGGAAACTATGGAGATATATAAATTCTCAAAGTCAGAAGTTGTAAGTATAATTTTATCATTAATAAAAAAGAACCTATAACGACTATCACTAGTTTAGTTAAGGACCTTTGGCACACATCGTAAATAAAAAAATATTTTAAACGCAACAATTTGTGATAATTTTCTGGTTTAGTAGTGAATTAAAAAAAAGAGGTTATAAGTTTGACGTATATAATTTGAGATGAATGATTGATTTTGTCCAACATAAAGAGAAACTGTGACTAAACTATTAGACTAAGACAATAAAATGTATTGAGACCTGAATGAAATGACTGCTGTCTATGTCTTTTCTTGTCTTGTCCTCCAGCGGGTGAAGGTATCAGGTTATGAATATGCTTTCTCACGTAGATTGCAGGCAGTGCATAAATCAACTTCTCCTTCCCCTGTTGATAATTACTGCCGCGTTGTGACACTTAGCGAGCTGGCTACCATAAAAATAACCCCGGTCTTACAGTCCGATTCTGATAGAAAGAAACTTTTGGGACAATTACAAAAGTTATTCAAACCATTTTATTACATCCATACTTCCAACCATGCCATCTTCAACTATAAATTTTGATAGACCCTATTAATACCTTTAAATTAATACTAATTAGGTGATAAAATTATATAAATGTTGGTCGCAAAAAAAAATTCTTTTTCTAAAAGTTTTTTCCTACCAAAATCCTACTATACATTCATTCTCCCTATAAGGAATAATTCCTTCATTGAATATGGAGATCCCTATGCGCAATGTTGCCAAATAGCTACATTGTCTTTGAATGTATTATCTTAGTTGATATAACAAGTTGTCTAGTTTTAGATTTAATACGGAATAATTTGTATTTCAATAAACTTAAGGGATAACAAAGACTTAGTAATATATTTTAATTAGTATGCCCAAGACAAAAGTTATTAACGACTTAATCTAAGGGGTAATAATTATATGATCAACTTAGAAATAAATTCACGGATATTAGCTTTTAGAGGGCATGGAAAACCAAAGTTACTAATAAAATGTGAAAAAAAAACTTCACTGCATTTTCCTAAGATTTGAACCTAAACCTTTCAGTTATTCAGGGTGTTTTTGTTTATATAAAAATGGCAATTTTTGGCAACGTTGCAGTGTGTGGCAAAGTTCAGGGGATGAAGTATTTTAGGGGAGAATACATTCATGGGGCTATAGTAAGGGTTTCAAGGAAAAAACGGCACGTGCCATTCAGTATATTAAGGGAGACTATGTTTTATGTCCAATTTAAAAATCACCCTTCCAGTAAGAAATCATTCTCTTTATACCTACGCAACCTTTTTGTGACAAGCCATGTGCTCTGAATATAAAATGCATTTTGAATATCTTATATTGTAGACCAAGTAGTATTTTTTTCGCAGTTGATATGTTTAGAAAATGCAAAGCTAAAAGTGAAAAAAAGGTATTATGAGTGTATCCACGCCTTCAAACACTTGTATTACTTTAAGGTGGGAGGGTGGAAAAGGCTAGAAAAGGTAAGTGTTTATTCAGTTTTAATAGCAAAAAAAAGTATTTACAAAATAAATAAAATATTGCTTCAGTACAAACATAGATTTGATTTTCTTCGTAGATGGTAACCTCAACAGCTCTTGAATATATGTCATTAGCTTTTAAGAATTTGACGAAATTTTTTTTAAATGAAGATAAAGAGCTATCATTAAATTCCAGGACACTCTTGACAGATATTTAACAACTGTCAAGGTCACCATGTGAAGAAAATTAAAATCTTTGCTTATATTAGAATGATATTTTATTTATTTTGATAAAAAAAAAATCGCTTTGCTACAAAAACTGCAAAAACACTGCCTCTTTCTATCGTTATCTGCATCCCCACCTTAAACTATAGCTTTTTTTGGGAGTCAGGATGGGCTGTTTAAGATTAAAGGTGGTATTTGTTAAAAATAATTTCTCATTTGGACTTTTAAATGGCTACCATCTAACATAACTATAATATTGGAATATATTTATTTTTGAGATTAATATCTCTTCCGATAAAGTTGGTACTGATGAATTTTATCCTTAGTTAAATAAGGATTTTATTTTACTGAAAGAAAAGTAATTTATCAAGTGAAATAAATTAAATGATATGAGAAAAACTGACCAGAAAATATAAACATGTTACCATCCGGTTCATCTAGTGACTTACTATTTGTGTACGACTTAGTCCACCACCTTGGCTCAGTTGGTAGCGTGTCTGCCTTCCGATCCAAACGTTCCGGGTTTGATCCTTAGTATGGGCTTAAACCTTGACCATTTGTGTAATTGGGATTTTCCATTTACTTGTTATTAATTAACTGTTGGGGACTGGGTGTTGTGTTGGTTCTAAATTTTAAGGTGGTTAATAAGTCGTGTGCTGACACAATAATATGGCGTATAAATGTCCGCTAAATACCTATAGTAATAATAATAAAAACAATATTAAGACTAAATTATATAGACGGAATAATTGTTGTTTATAGGATTCAAGCCACCATATTTAATATTTCAATAATTAAAATTGACACTGATTTGAGTGGAGCTGAAGGAGTTAACAGATTTATTTTTAAGCCAAAATTACTGCCCTTTTATTGTACAGTGAGTAACTATTATTATTATATGTTCTGTCTTACGACAGGTCCATTCCTTTTGTCAGTGAACTTAGACTGCCAGTGCACCCTGCCTCCTCCTTTAGCTTTTAGAATTTTCATTTTTTTTCTTTAAGTCAACTTATATTTCAATCCTCTTTCCTCTTTCCCTCAACCTTTCATTCAATGACGTCGTGTAGAAGACATTCCCTCCTAAGGACTTGTCCAAAAACAGTTTGTTTTGTACCGACTAATGACATCCAAAATTGTTCTCTTCTCACCTACACCTACTCTTCTTAGGAGTTTTTTTTTTTTCTATTTGTCATCCTGTGTGTAAACCTGATCTTCTCAAGTCTTCTCCAGATCTACATTTCAAAGCTTGCCAAGTGACTATAACTACGAGTAAGGATGTACATTGTGCGTGCCATGATTTGTTCTAAAGTTTACTATCCGAGTGGACCACCTTTTGGAGTATTTAAAAGCATCACAAACGTTAAGCTGTCTCTCAATATTTAAATATGGGTTTGCAAGTATTCGAAGTTCCTGGCTACAGATCCAAAGGTGTCGGGTTCGATCCCTGGTGCCTCCAGATTTTTCTCTGAATCACTAGGTTTAGAACGGGGTCATCTCAGTCTTGTGATGACAGATTAGTAGCTATTGATTAAAAAAAGTAGCAGTTCTGGTCTAGAAAACTGAGATCAGTGGCTGGAAGGTTCGTTGTGCTGACCGCATGACACCCTGTAACCGTGTAAGTTGGCACTATCTGTGGTGGCCGCTTGGTCTGACTCAATTACCTTCTGATGCCATGAAGTTTTTTTTATATAACTAGTATTTAAAGTCAATCTTCCAAATTTCACGGTTCTCTCACAATGTAATTTCTTTATTTAAACAGCTGGTACCTCCAAATATCTTCGTAAATAGAATATTATTAAATGTGTATTAAGATAAATTATAAACCTTCTTGTTTTAGGCTAGATTTTCATCGCGATGTTCGCATCCTAGCTGCCCTAGAGGACCCCAACATCGCCCGAGTCCTGGGGATGTGTATCACCGAGGAGCGGCCCTTCGTAGTCATGGAGTACCTCGAACACGGCGACCTCAACCAGTTCCTCAAGACTCACGTGCCTGCAGAGGCCTCCAGGACGCACACTCTAGGTGTCAAGACGCTCAGGTAGGTCTTCTTTACTAGACATATTATCCTCCTTGTCTTCAAGGTGCTCAGGTATATCTAGTTTGTTGGAGCTTATATTCTCCTTGCCTTCAAGATGCTCAGGTATATCTAGTTTGTTGGAGCTTGTATTCTCCTTGACTACAAGATGCTCAGGTATATCTAGTTTTCTGGAGCTCGTATCCTCCTTGTCTTCAATACGCTCAGGTAGAACTAGTTTGTTGGTTTATGAATACAAAAGTTCCTCAAAATGTATGAATCTACAGACAGAATCAAGACGTACTGATGTGCTTGAAATATTGCCGAATATTGTATATTGTTGAAATATTTTCCTTTATTAAACTTACTCATTCAATTGTCTTATGAAATAATTAATTTTTTACTTATTTTGAAACATACTGTAGTCTGTTATTTAAAACTCCCCTTTTACACCCTCATTATTTAAGTAAAATATCATTAGAATACGATACAAAATAAACTGTAATAAATAGCTTCATTTAAAATAAACACGATTTTATTTGACTGTACAGCTCTACAATAGCTCTCATTCTGTGTAATACAAATCTTTTGATGTTTTTTTTATAACGAGAGAACATATTTGCGCAACAAGACATCAAAGAAAAGAATAGAAATATTTTGTCAAAGCAAACAATCATTTTATAAGAAAACAAAACAAATTTCTATTTTTTTAATAAATTAAACGCACTTTTTCAGATACAACAAAACAAAATATTTTTTCAACTAGAGTACATTCTTATTTTGAGAAAATCAAATTATTAAAAATGTTTCTGAGTCTTATTTTTACAACCAGAGCAAGAAGAAAATAATAATTTACGTTTTCCACTAGAATATTTTGAAATTAATTTCGGTTGTCTTTACTTTAATTTACAACAATATTACATTGCAGCGTATATAATATTTTTTATTATTCTCTTAACGTTTACTTTCTAAACACAAATCAGCACAGAACCATGTACAAAAAGTACATTTCTTCATCAGCACCAACCTTGGTTAGCATTGTTGGGCACGCGGTAAATGAAAATCTGATCTCGTCTTTCTTGCCGATTGAAGAGAGGTTTGGGTTAGAATCCCGAATGGATGTACTAGGATGAGTTTTCCTTAATACCCACTCTCTCTCAGACGCAAATGAGGGAACGTTTCTTCTAAATTATCTTTTTATCTTAACTCATTGGTATTAAAATTTATATGGCCATAAGCCTGGACGGATAGTAAAACTTTTATAAGTTAGTATAAAAAATGTACCAACTGGAATTGAACGGGGTACTCCGAAATCACAATATTCCTCCTTTATCCATGTGAGAATGCCAGTGAAGTTAAACTAAATTCATTCCGTTTCATAATAGACCCCGTGGCATAGTGGTCAGAGCACCTGGCTACGAGCCTAGAGGTCCTGGGTTCAATTCCCGGCTGGTACCGTGGGTATTTTTCCCGACGATCACGATGGCTCGGTTAGTTAGGCTTAAGTTAGGTGTAAGTGTTCCCACTGGTTCTACACCTTCATACTCACTAACATCACCATCACCTCATTTCATCGGAACATGAAGATTGTCCATGAAAAGCATATATTATTAGTACATTCGGGCCTCCTCTGGGAAACGGTTCATTAGTACAGGCTAATATTCCCACTACTGAGCTAAGAATGATGGCGCCCAGTCACGCGATATTACGACTCAGTTTCATTTTATTAGATAACTGTTTAAAAAACTAATAAACATAAATAAGTTTAAAAAAATTAAAAAAACACTCCATAAATTTGTCAATTCGGAACATCCTTTTGACCAAACAAACAACTGTTTAGTATTAACTGAAAAGCTCCTCGAACAAAGGTATTGATATATATTTATATTACAGGGTAAATCTAGGGCTCATTCAGCTTACCCTGAAAAGTCGCAAACTTACCTTGCATTACTTTACTATGGTATAGCTTATAAGATAGGGCCATAGTGTAAACCGTCAAGGTAGGACCTTTCCTTTCATACCAAAGTGGAATAATTGATGAAAGAATTGAAAAATATAGTGAAATATTGATTAACACTAATATTTCAACTACTAATATTATGAACGTGTCATTGTGTACACCTCACATGAATGTCCATTACAATTGCTCACTAGGTATTGTGGAGATAAACCTGACTCAGTAGCTGTCTCTCTCTGTCTGTTACAGTTTCAACTGTCTCCTCTACATGGCAGCACAGGTAGCGTCTGGTATGAGGTACCTGGAGACGCTCAACTTTGTGCACAGGGACCTCGCCACAAGGTAACACAATACTCACAGACTATTCGACACTT
>CABFWB010003833.1:0-17849 GCA_902151455.1 Timema bartmani | reverse complement strand
GGGGGGGGGGGGGGGGGGGGGCGAGTTCGTATCCCGCTAAATGAAGGCGTTTTTGATGTCAAAGCGGTTCTCGGTAGGATTTACATGATGATTTCAATGAGAGATGCTCCAAACTGATGTTTTGGTTTCACAGATGATATCATCTTTAATTTTTTGCGAACGTTTTGAAATCGTTGAATATGATTCTACGTCTATAGAATAAAGTGATGTTTTGTTAGAGTCAGAACATAAATGTTTATGTTACTGTGGGGTTGTTTTATAAGATTTTATGTTAGTTATCACACATTTAAAATAAAACACTTTAAATTTAAAATTTAAAGCTTTTTAACTAGTCAGAACTTTCGCTTACATTTTGTTGAAAATAATATTAAAACATATCAAATGGTTTCATAAATAATCTAGGATTTCTAAACGTCTGCAATTGCGTCTCAAAGCTCACCTAGCCTTAAAGCACTCCGCATCCAACGAACCTTTACACGGGTCGGGAAGCCATAAAACAATAAACTTAAAAATAATGTGGCGTCACATTTTCATGAAAATATAGTTTACAAAATATGTTTCCGGTTACACAGTAGGATCTTACTAATTCGACATTGGCTAATTCAAAAAGTGTAGCTATCATGATTCCCCATGAAAGTCTTATATGTACCAACGATTTAAAAAAAAAATAATAATTAAATTTAAGAAGGAAATATTTGTATAGGTAATTCTAAGCCTATTCATTTTTAATTTGTTCGCGTTTGTATTAATTTCAAACCTAATTTAAAGATATTTATGAAATCACACCTACATGCCAAGAATGTCATATAAAGTTCGAGTTATTGACGCAAAGTAAAAGATAAAGCGGGTAACTATGCACCGGTGTCGAGCGGGTTTCCTAAAATAGGGGATGTGTTGGCTCGGATATCATCGCTTCTGTGTGACATAATCACGTGATGGCTTGGCTGATTTAAGTCTGCAATTTTCGTATATTAATTTTACCAAGTTTTTAATATTTTGTGTTTAAATTTCTCTCGTTTTTTCTTGTATGTATATATTGTGGATATGTGTTTTATATAGCACATATAACGTGTGTGTTTATATGAAATTTATTTATTGTGTAGGCCTACAAGCTGCGTAGATACTCATAAAAATGGTTAGCTCAAATTTTGAATATTTTGAATTTTTTTAAGATATCCCTTGGACTTCAAATTAAAAATGTTCTACTTAATTTGAAAATAAAACTAAGAGGCGATGGATAACCAGTCAATGTGTCATGTGGGAAAGCATGAAGTTGTTCCCAAGGGCTAAGGGTAGCGACGTGCACGCCATACACACACAAGTGTCGTGAAACATTGCGTGGTCTTGAGTAAGGCTACGTCCATACTTGCGACCTGGTTACCGCGTAAAAATATACCGCTACCAGAATGACAGAACGCAAAGACTTGTTCTCGCATTCATGGTTGGATTCAGGGGCTGTATTCAGAGCTATCTCGAATGCCTCTATAATTTAACTTAACAGGGAGCAACACTTGAGATGCTAAAATTCAGGAATAAGGGTCCTAAAAAATGAACACTTTAGGAAAAAACAAACTTCTATTTTTCATTCAGTATTGATATCATTTTACTAAATCATTAGTACTATTTCATAGGCATTGATAGGCCTACTCACAGTCTAAAGGTAAAGTTGCAGATCACATTATATGACATATGCATATGTAAAAGTAGATCAAGTGACCTTCCTCTATGAATAAGGCCTTCCGATTTAAATTGAACTGTACGTGTGACTGCAGTCAAAGGGAAGTAACTTAGTAAATAAATTTGGTAAATTAAGGGCAACCACATAAACTTTGTGGCCTGGTAGAAAGTGTGGCCGTGGCTTAAGATACTTAACGGATGATCTCCGAGTTGGCTTAGTTCCTAGCCCTCACACGAACACGAACAAGCGCTACCGTGCTCTTGTCACGAGATGGGACCTACTTCACACCTGCTACCTTCAAGCACTCACAAATGTTTGCAAGTCCCATGATAAACGCGTCTCTACACGTGCGCAAATGTGTTTTTTTTTCCTTAACACCTCATCTTAATACCCGCTTATGTACTAGTTACGCTAATGGTTTTAGTGATGAGGTGAATAAGGTTATATTTATTGGAAGTGTACCCGCATTTGCTTGTAGGAAGAGTGGAAAAGCATTTTCAAAAAACCATCCTCAGTACACCCTACCAAGATTCGGACAACCATCTCCCCATTAAAGACATTCTAGTCTACTGTGAGAGTTGCGCGTTAGATCATGCGGCCCTTCGAAGCTGGTTGCAAGGCCGTTGCCAGCCAATAGTTTCGGGGGGAGGGGGAAGGTTGGTGGGCCCATCCCCCAATTGATGGAGGCTAGAAAAAATTATAAATTAAAAACAATTCTAGAAGCTATCTGAAGTGTTTTTTTAGCAACACAACTCCCTAACTAGGGCATAGGAAAAATCTATATATTTAAACAACTCTATATGCTTTCTAAAGTGTTTTTTATAGTAGCATAGCCCCCTAATTGCTGAAGATAAGAAAAAATGATAAATATTAAACACCTCTAGAAGCTATCTGAAGTGTTTTTTATGGCAACATAATCCCCCTAACTGCCGGAGGTTAGAACAAATTATAAATATTAAACGGCTCTAGAAGCTATTTGAAGTGTTTTTTTATGGTAACATAACCCCCTAATTGCCAAAGTCTAGGAAAATGGCTTAGACTTACATAATCTTACCTTAAACCGGTCAAAGATGAGGTTAGGTAAAGTTCATATGAGCTATATCATATTAATCAGCACGGTCGATCTCCGACATCTTAGCTAAGTCGGTAGCATGTCTGCCTACTGAGCTAAGGGTCCCAGGCTCGATTTCCAGTATGGGTGAAAAATGGATCATTAGTGAAATGTAGGTTTCCCTTATAATAGTAAGGAACTAACCCCCGGGGGTTGAATATTCTTTCTTTTTTAGATTTAAGTTATTTTATATATTGTTATTTGCTGGTATAATCAGTCAGTTCAGAAAGTGCACGTTAAATACCTATAATACTAATTTCAATTTAAATTTCCTTTACTATAGTGCTGGCCAACAGTCGTAAGACCTATAACAGGCCAGCACTGAAAAGTACACAAGTACCTTACAAACACATATATTTACACGAGAAAATAAGATAAACAAAAATGGCTAAATAATGTTATATACTGATGAATAGTTACGAAAAATGTAATTAATAATGATAAGATTAAAAAATAGCAATGATAACAAATAACTAAAGAGTGGTTAAAAGCCATAATAATATGCAAAAAATAGATCAGAATATTGTAAATTTATATATTATAGGCAGAACCTCTATATGATAAATTATTGTTATGATATTTCTTTATGATAAAAGTCGAATTCGACAAATCTAGAGCTATTGAGAAAAAATAATTTTGATTACGAGAAGCCCGAGAAGAGATATTAACGCCTACATGATCAATGGCAAATTTGCATGAATTTTTTTTATTGAAAATATTAAAAACAAAAAGGGCATCACGATAAATTTTTACGAGAGAAGAAAGTTTGGAGCCTTAAGAGGTTTCGAATTCTGTCATAATCATAATAAATCCGGTTACTAAAGAATTTATCATAGCACGCAGCGATAGTAATAATAATAATATAATAATAATAATAATAATAGTAATAATAGTAATAATAAAAATATCTTAGTCTACAATATAAATACACATTCAGTTCTGCCCCAAGTTAAAATTTGCACATACTATGTAGATTAGCGTTTTCCAGAAGACCTACACAATCTTGTCAATAATTCTACTAGTGAGGTGCTAGGAAGCTTCGTGAGTCATTGGTTCTATAATAATTCACAAACACTTGACTACGGTATCCATATATTTTAAAAAGGCCATGTGAGAATGTAAAATTGGCTGCTGGCTGCTTGTGAATAGATCGGCTTCCATTCGGTTTGATGCAGTTTGATCACTCTACTCAGTCGGTCATGTGACTACAAAATGTTTTCAGGGTCCCAAATTGATTTCCAATCTCGCAGGGCCGATAAAGTATAACTTTGAAAAAAACTAATTCCTTTTCACTAGTTGATTAAAAAAAAATTGAATGAGCTCTAGTGGTGTTTTATTTAGGGCTAGTAAGGATATGTCCTTAATAACCATCACACTACAAAGGAAAAATAAATTCACTCGGCTATAATAGGCTATTAATATCAACCAATAAATGTTGACCAAATATTTATGAAATTGTGGATGTAAAAAGTATGGGAAGGACGCTGCATTCCCAAAAGTGACATAATTTAATTTTGAATAACTTAATGTACAATGGGTTTGACAACGTCAGATTCATCATGCTTCATTGCCATTTTATTAAAGAGAAAAATATGAAATGCAAAATGTATGATATTTTATAAGTTTTTAATAAAATATCAGCACGTATTAGTTAATATAACAATAATCAACCAAGGCTATTCAATTTAGTTTGAAAGTAAGATTAATTTACCCATCGTCGGTTCCATTTTAAATCAATGAGCAAATTAAATCTGTCATCGTAGCCCTGGTAAGTGTACTATTATTTATTCCGACCGACCCTTGCGGCTCGCTCGACCGGGGTCAGTTAAACCTTATTTTAATTTTGTTTTATCCATATTGGTTCTTTATTTCTACATTTTCCTTCTCTTTCCTTCATTCATTTTTTGTACCATGTATATTGTTAAGGTCTCAGTCGACTCAGTAAGTGTGATGGGGCGGGTTTTTGTAATATTTTCCCGCCCATATCCTAAAGAAGGCAAGTAATCAGCCCGTCAGGGCGCCATATTATTTCGTTTAGGTTTTTAAGTATATGTTCTATGCATCGTTGGTCATCGAGATCCCTTAGGGACTGGTGTTTACTGTCATTTTATGTGCTTCCTGTTTCATGTACCAAAATTTGATGTTCAAACAAAATAAATACCATACAAACATACAAATTAAATCATGCAGCTACACTATGAACCAAATACCATAGTTATAACGATATTCTAAAGTCACAGATATCGCGTTCTATGAATTATACCTAAGAAAAGTAACTAGCAGACACAGATCAATAGAATGTTGTAAAAACTACAAGTGTTTTTAGAGGTTTATGCGTTCACATTCCTCTATGGGGGAATGGGCGAGAGCCTTCCATGTACCACTGATGATCACATCTCGTTTATCTGAGCACGGGTTTGAAACGTCTGTGGGACCAATCTGGGTATGCCACATAGTTCCAAGCCTCTGGATAAGATGATTGCTAGAACCCAGCAGCTTGACTTAGAAGGACGGTGCAAGCTTCTGAAAGTAATCCTTAAGGTGGGGTGCTAGTGAGCGGCAGTTTAGTGCATTAATTTTGCAGTTTTTATAGCATAAACATTTTTTGGCATAAATAGATCAAATATTACTTCTATAGAAACATAGAGTTTAGCTTTCTGCACATGCTAATCTCAAGAGTTCTTGAATATCTCTCATGAGCATAGCGGCATTTGGTGACGAACTTTTTAAATGCAGAGAAAAAGTTGTCACTAAATTCCAGGACACCCTTGACAGATATTAAAGAACTGTTGAGATTAGCATGTGCGGAAAACTAAACTCTATGTTTCTATAGAAGAAATATTTGATTTATTTTGTCCAACAAATGTTTATGCTATAAAATCTTCGAAAATACTGCCCTAAACTCACGCTCACTAGCACCCCATCTTAATACACCGCACACAGCATATAGTCACGATGTAGAGTCCTATTTGAGACGTGCCAGTAACTGACCAAGGTAAAGCAGTGTGGTCTTTACACCCGATTTGGTTTCAGGAACTGTCTTGTGGGAAAAGCCTACCACATCAAGATCTCCGATTTCGGCACAGACAACGAGCTTTACGCTGACGACTATTACAAGGTGGATGGAACCATGGCGTTACCTATTCGCTGGATGGCATGGGAGTCTGTATTCCAGGTCAGTTTTCTTAAATCATAGTATTTGTTTAGTTTGAATGTGACTGTCAAGGGTTAAGCATGAATACTAAGTGTTCTTTTGAAACAAAAGGCCGGGGCTCAATTCCAAATATTGTATTGTAAGAGGAAAATTCTGGCATATTTCTTCATAAATAATCTTTAGAAATCTGTTTTTATCCATCCCATATATGTAGTTCCAGTTATTCATATATCTACCACTAGCTCAAAAATTACAGTAATACAAACAAGCTTTCATATTAAATTAAATTCCAGCACACAGTCATACATATCTTCTTGTAGTTTATAGTTTTGAATCACATTTTCAAATCTATTATCAGTAAACCACTTTTAAAATATAGTTTTTCTAAAAAAATATATACAGTGTTATTTAATGTGTATAACACCCACTGGTGTCTTAGCATGGTCAAGTCATCCCTTTCGCAATATATTGGTTTGCTGGTAATGGTGAGGTCAGGGTTCGAGTTCAAATTAGGTGTACTTAGAGCTGTTTTCCACGAATAGTTTTCCACTCTTCTTTAGCGTAAATGTGGATACATATCCAACCATTTTTACCTTACCAATCTCTACCCTATTAGTTAAATATATAGACATCCTGAATGGGTGCTCAAAAACAATATATTATGGCCATTTTCGAAAAAAAATCGAATTTCCAGAAATCAATTATTTGTAGACTACCCTTAGTTTTGATAAAAAGCTAAAATCTTAACTCAGCCTAAAAATTTAACTAGATAAAATCTGAATACCAAGCTTGAACCAAAGTGATCAAACTGTTTTGGGTATATCCCTTATACTTTGCATACATGCAGAAAAGCAGGCAAAATTAAAAAAAAAAAAAACTAAATGAGGAGATGTATAACTTGTCAAGTTTTATGTTACTATCGAGACAAAAATTGGTCACGAAAATAATACTTATGTGAGAAATAATTGGTAGGTAAGGTTATTTTATTTTACAAGCAAACCATTAAATTATATGCCATGATCATATAAAGCGTAAATGTTAGAATCAAATACAATTTAATGTGCCTTTGCAGTAGAAATTTTACCCAGTTTAAACGTTCAGACACGCTTCCTTAAAATAATAATGATTGAAGATTGACTTTAGATAAAGGTAGTACATTGGAGCGCCAAGCTAAAGGCCAGGTTGCCATTTTTCAACCAAATCATATTTCACATCGTTAGTTTACATGTGAATGTCTAAAATAATTTCGATTTTCAAAGCTTCATTGTAATAATATGACTGCATATGTTTTCAGGGTAAATACACAACGAAAAGTGACATTTGGTCTTTCGCCGTACTACTGTGGGAGATATTGAACCTAGGCCGGTGGCAACCCTTCGACAACCTGACGAACCAGCAAGTGGTGGAGAACCTGTCACACATGCACGTGGACGACGATCAGTTCGTGCTGCTTCCTCGGCCGGGCCCTCCTTGTACTAAGGACATCTACGACCTGATGGGCGAGTGCTGGAGGAGGCACGAGAAGGACAGGCCGACGTTCAGGGAGTTCCACCTGTTTCTTCAGAGGAAGAACCTTGGCTACGCCCCCATCACGTGATGCTAGCCGGTGTAGGGACCGTTTGATGCACCATCTCAGCTTCTCTGATCGACTCAGACCAGGTCTAATATAGGTCATCAAAACTTTCCCCTAAATCTGTTCACACACTATTGAATGACTGAAAAGTGTCCAAGACATCTTCCCTTTCTGTTATTGATGAGGTTAAACGACGGTGCAGGTTGTAGATTTACTAATGAAACAGAAATAAATCATAGTTCATCTGATTCTCTCTCTTGATTTCTCCAATAACAGCTTCAGAATTTTCTGATGACCTATATGGGGATTAAGTGTGTGTTCGGTTAATAACTTGGATGTAAATTTCCAGCAGATTTCCTTTTGAGTATCTCATTTTTTCCCCACGTTGACCAGGACAACCTCTTGTGGTTGTTGTCAGGGGAGCAATTCTTAACAGAACTTTACTGGTAAACGGTTTTCTATCGTTCACTATATTTAGACCCACATGAACACAGAACAACGTAATCAAGGAACATATGTTTATTGGCATAAAAGAACAAGTTTGATACAAAATGTAGGAAAATGCTTTACTGGTAAACACCTGTCAAGACTTGATTGCCGTGACAACAACTCGCGAGCCACCCCTTGAGTTTACTACACAATGATATTTGTATACATGCATATAATGGGCTTCGGCAGGTATATCTTGAATGCCAAATAGTTGTTGTTGAGCAGTGCAACATATATCTTGCTAAGAATAATCTGTGTGTTTCATTTTTAGATGAATTATTGTACCAACGTGTACTGAATTTAGGATAGAATTCAGACAAAGCTATACAATAACATTTTGTTTTATGGTTATGGGAAAACATATGTTTCCTTGTTGGATTTTAGGAAGTATAAGTGAGGCAACATGAAAGAAGCAATTAAGACTGAGCAATGAACCATATATCATAATTCGGGCAATAGAAGGTTGGTCACTGTTGTAAAAATTGCCAACACATCATATTGCTTTGTTTTTTATTAGAAATACAGGTCATAAAATAGTATTGCACACATATTATCAAGAAAATATTTTGATCTTTCTTTGACCACAATGCTTTTTTGTATATATTGTATATTAATGGCAAAAAAAGTTTGCAATCAACATTTAGTACAGCGAATAATTTTACAGTGCATAATATTGTTTAAAATATGGCCAAAATTATTATGACTTGACATTGAATACCTACTGGGCTACGTTTTCTATTTTACTTGTGTTTTCTATCTGATGATTTTGTAAAAGGAAATAGTTTGTATGGCTAATATTTAACCTAATGATTACGCAGATGAAAAAATTACTTCAATACAATGTGATTTTGTTCTCGAGTCAATCTTAGTGAAGTTTTTATTTTCAGTGAAGTTTGCTTGGTTTAAATACAATCTATAAACCTTTAATAAATAAGATAGTAATTGAATAAAAACCTTATAAATTGAACAATCTTTTTGACCAAGGCTTTTTTTATAAGATATTTTATCCTAAACGAGTATATATTATCTGTTCAAACCACTGTGAAATGCTTTGGTAAGGTACAAATATTAAATAATCAAATTATAAATCAGTTTTAATAACAGCTATCTCTGCTGGTTTACTTAATTTTAGCATAATTTTGAAATGTATCAATAAAAGTGACTGAACAATGTGATCTGGTATGTTTATTTTAAAATATATTATATATTTTTAAACAAAGAATGTTATCTTGATGAGTTTAATATACTAAATACAATACATTCAAATATCACTGCGCTGTAATTTCCTCTACACAGTCAGATGTGTTTATAAATTGTTATATGTAACCATTGTTTGGATACAACTTAAAAATCTTCACTAAAGTGTAGACTATATAAATATATTTAGACTGAATCTAAAAGGGATGTACATTTTATACTGTTCATATATGTATAGATTCACAATTATATTGTATATTAACTCAACATAATAACATTATATAATATATATACACCTATCATGTTCATTATTGACTTTGGCTATATTTTATAACATTTAAATTGCAGTACATTCAAAGTATGTGATACATATAAGCAAACAATGTGACATTTCAAAGACAGGATCTGAACAACATCTATAGTGGTAACTAATCATCTAGAAATATATTTATATGAATATAAGTATGATATTATTTGTTTATAACATTAGTATCCAATACATCACTAACTGCAATAATTATTTAACATAAATGCAATTAAATATGTTAATAAAAGGCATGTAATAATATTAAAAAAGTTATTTTCATTAGCCTCTATCTTGGAATATTAAAATTGTGGGAATAGGATCTATGATGAGAGTTTCAAATAAAAAGTTCCAGTGATGATATAACAAGGTGCCTCTTGTGGGAAGTTGATGAATATATAAGTGACCAATTCAGAAGAATCTATTTGAACTGATTTTGGAAACATTTTCATAGCAAAAGGTGTTGACAGACACTTAGAAATTACTATAAAGGTAGTCTTAAACTTTTAACTTTATGTATAAAGAAGACTAACTTGAAAATACAGCTTCTTCTGTAGAGTAATGACAATAGAAATTATATTTAATTATAACTTTCTTCTTCACATCTAAGGCCTTATATTTTCACAATTTTTTAACTATTTAAATAGATATCTGACATATTTTTTCAATGCTTGCACAGTGATCTTATAAGTGATTTAAAATCATATTTAATTATGATCTTAAAATATTTGTACTAGCAGTTTAAACACAAATATATATTTGTAATAGGGTATTTTTTCTAAACCAATATTTTTTTAAAAACTAGGGAAAATAATATTGTTCTTACCCCTATATATGTTTTAGCCAGATGAAAATATATTACAAAATAATCATATTCTTAAATAAAATTTCCCAGATATATTTATTTAACAAATATCTAATCTTTAGTAAGAAGGATACCTTATATACTTTTAAATAGGTGTAGAATAATATATTTAAATTTTTCACCAAATCATCTGTTCAACGAAATAAGATAAATGTTAACAATGTTTGGAATTTTTATCGGCACATGTATTCATGAAAACTAGGAACACAAATGGAGTAAACTTAACTTAATACCATCAAATTTAATCACTAAATAAAAAAAGGTATGAATATGTTGACTCCTATTTACATAAATTAACAGGAAATACCGGTATGTTAAATGTTTTCGTGATATATAGTTGTGTGTAACTAATGTACTAAATATATTATTGACTTATGCTATTTCATGAAAATGTAATTTTCTGTGCAAGCATGTATAGTTACTACCTATTCTTCCAGAATAATATTGATATTTATAGTTTGGAATTTCTTTACTATTAAAAGTAGAGTTACTCTTAGGTTTTATATGGGTTTCACTGATTGATAAATTTAAAATAAATTAGTAATCACATTTTTTTAATATAAAACGATTTATACCTTTATATTTCTTTAGATATAGTTTTTAAACAAAGTTTATAAGGAAATGCCTCTTTCTGTGAGTGATATATTATTAGAATAATATTTCTATTTTTAGAAATTTGAAACAATGTGAATATTAATATGCAAAGCTATTTTATTGTTGTAATAAATTGGTCTAATGATTATGTATATATTAAATAATGAAACAAATTTGATTGATGCATCTTTGACTTTGTATTTCCTACTGCAACTAATGTGAAATCATTTGATACACAAGCATAATATATTTGTTACTACCGGAGATAATTAAACTAAATACACAAAATAAAATAAGTTGTTTATCACAGAACAGCATTGTAATTTCTTGAAGTTTATATTATTCTGAATATATGTTGTCTATGTGCACATATTGTCTTTAAAACACCTCTATATACATCATACTGATGAAAACAAAAACTTTTGACTGATTTTTTGTAAATTGTTAGGATACAGATTTCAGAAGAGGAATACTTATAGGCTAAATATAATTAGAAGGTGTGTTATTTTACTTGTTATATAACTCTGTGCAGTCTATGCTTGTATAAATAATATAGTAGGAATAATAGAAGTGTACATAAGTGGAATTTTGGAAGAGTTGTCTAAGTAAGCCTTTGGTTTGTTATTTCATTCTAGCTAACTCATATGATTAAATGTCTTATGTATGAAAGAGGTCACACCATTCTAACTAAAACTGCTTTATTACTTTTGCAAATTAAATATATGGTATATTTTAAAAAAATATTATAAATTTAAGCCCCTAAACTATTTTGATCACTGAGAATTAGGTAGGTACTATGAAAAGGTGATATTATTAAACTTTAAATAACTTTCCATCTTATTTAGACAATTCTATTAGATTCTTACAAATCAGAAAAAAGTATGTGATATTTAGGAAACCAACCATAAGAAGTGTGTTTGGTTATAGTTTCCGTAAGCCTACATGTCTCTGTACATAATAGAAAATAGTAACAATAATAATATTGGTAGGGAAAAGTATTTAACTGTACATCAAATACCATTAGTTATAATAGATTTGCAAAATAAAAGTTTAAGGGAAACATAGTGTATCATACTGTTTTTCAACTTATTTATGATCTAATTTAATTACTATATACTAGTCACACTGTATGAATTGAAAATGTGTTTCACTGCCAAATGTGTTAAAAACCTACTTATTAAAAAATATAGTTAACAATTGCATCGACCAAATACATCTTACATTAGTATAGTGATGTGTGCTTGCATATAATATTGTTTTACCCTCAAAAAATCAAAAACCGTAGTGTGGATTTGGTTTTTAAATATTTAATAAAAGCAACTGGAATAAATTAAATATATATTATCTGTAACTGAAAAATTTGGCTTGAGAGTAGTTGATAAATTAAAAATTATTTTAATATGCCCCTCTTATCCTTTATAAAACTATAACTAATTATTTAGCCAATAAAAAACTACTGTATATTTAAAATAAAGTAATAAGGTTTTTTGTTAGGAAAAAAAAATCGACCTTTATTAAAATTATTTTGTTTGGTGTATTTGTCTGAATTTGGATGCAATTCTAGAAATTCAGAATGTTTTTAGTGTCATTGGCAAGTTTTAAGGGTTTAATTATATTTATTCATATCTCACAACAATTATTTATTTGTTACATTATAACTTAACTGTAATGTAATGTAACTTATCCTACATATGATGGTACATTCAAGATTGGATTAAAACAATTATGTGAAAAGTCTTACAATATAATAAAAGATTGATCAAAATTGAAATCCTATGATTTTATTTTTAGTAAATATTTTATTTTGTTTACGTTATACTTTTTTACTTACCATATTTAATGGTTTGGACCTAAGTGTAAGCTATAATTTAGAATACATTCTTAGATAAACAAGCATACCTATGATTTCAATAGTATGAATTCAAATTTTAAATTACATATAGTTAAAAGAATTTTTCTAAGCCATATGGGCCCTAATTGTAATAATGCCATGGATAGAAAAAATATTGTATATTTATTAATTACAGTAGAGCGTCGGAAATCCGGACGTCAAAAATCCGGAGCGTCGCAAATCCGGATCGGCGGTGAGAGCAGGTCAAGTCTTGTACAAAAAACAATTAAGAGTCCTTACCCAGTAAGTTTCCACTAATTACTGTAGATTTTTTTTTTTTTCTAAAAAGTATTGTAGAGTTACTAATCTAATTTACATAATGTACATGTTCTTGTTCAATATACTTTATCAAAATATTTTGTGTACTGTATTTTTCGAACCCTTCAGCCTCTATTTTGCAATACAGTAGACTCCCGAGCGTCATGTATCCTCTAGTCAATACATTACGTATGTATACAGTTATTGAAAGCACATTTGAAAATCCGGACAATTCAGTAATCCGGATGGGTCCCGGTCCCGATCGATCCGGATTAACGACGCTCCACTGTATGTCACCTACTTTGTAGTTTTTTCTATAACTATTTTCTATAATTTTGTCATAAAAACATGTGTTTGAATTATTTCTGAGCTTTTTCTTTAATAATTAGAATGTATTAAAAAACTCTTATGTTATAAATAGTTCTATTTGACTGCAAATGAGCTATTTCGTTGTTTTTTTAATTTGGAAAACAACTAGAATTTACTATTCATATTTTAATGACAGCCTCTATTAAAACATTTAAATTAAAGAAAATCCATATTCCCTTTATTTATAATTGTGGATAAACAATTTAGTAGATTTATAGCCTCAGCTTTATAAATTTAGTTTAATGTAAAGAGGGAAGAAGGTTTGTGCTATATCAAATCAAGCCATTTTATTCAAATAAAATACTGTAATCTTTTTAAGGGATACATTAAAATATAATTATTGTTAGTACTGTCTGTTTAGTTTAAAGACTATTTGACACATCTTGGCCCGGCTACAGAGTTCAATGAATTTAATAATTCAAGTAATATTGGCACTGATATTTTTAACTCTAGCAAATGTGTAAGTAGTTTTGAGTGATTCCTTCTAGTGTGGAGAGCTTAAAGATTCATAATTACAAGTTTTACTTGTCATAAATATCTTAATTAATGTTTATGTTAACAAAGACAAGAAAAATCACACTTTAAATTTATTTTTTGTGCACAGTGGAAATTACCAAGTACACCTAAGTGAATGTATAGTAGTTAATAAATTATTTCCACAAAAATTAAATAATTTGCAGATTGTTAACATTTAATACGAAGTGTGGAACAATCAGTTACATATCACTTGTGGTAATAACAATGACTTTAGATAATTATTTCAGAAAAAAATTATTTAATTCCAGATATTTAGGAGTAGGTTAAACAGTTGTTTGTGAATATCACTGAATGATAACTATAAATAAATGTTCTGCTTTTCTTTTATAAAACTGTGTGTATGCTTATTTTGTTTGTTTATTTTGTTTATTACCTATAACCCAACTCTATTTATTTTACATAAGTGTATCACTATTAAATAAAATAGGTAAGAACCACTTCTGTGGTTGAATGAACGAAAGTGTCATTCTTAAAATGGACTACAGATGACTAGAAAATCAGGGTTGTACAGAAGGTGGTTTTTACTAAATAATTCTTCAGAATCATTTTACACGTATGTGGATATACTTTCTCTAAATTCAACCTTCCTCATCCCAAACACATTAGCGTAATTAGCTTATACGAGTGTAGCCAGAACAGCTAGAAAAAAGAGACGACAACAAATTTAATGTGAATTGAAGTGTGTGTATATGCATGTACAACACATCAGACTAGGCTCTAGATGTATTATGTATAAAAGCAAGGCCAAGGGCGTAGAAAGATGGGGGTCTTGGGCATCTGGACCCCCCTGAAATTTGTTGGACTCCCCCCTTAAAGGGGGTCCATAAATACATATAAAATTTAAAGTTCTAAGTATTTTACTCTTAATACAATTTTAACTGTATATGTCGTCAAGCAAATATTAGTTAATGCATATTTTAATATTCACCTTCAAGATACACCTTTTAAAACTTCCGATTGTAAAATTAGCTTTATCAACATTTCAAATGCTGTACTTTTTTTTCTCATGCATTCATATGTTATTGAAAAACAAAGGACCTTTCTTGGAATGAGCTGAGTAAGTGGGTCTGAGGAAATGAAGCAAACATTTTTACTATTACCTGTAAGATCCTACTTGAAGAATCACCCTAAAACAAGAGCAGCTTAAATAACAGAAAAACTGTCAGAAGTGGAGTTTGTAGCTTATGTAGGTGGGCTATTACTATTTCCTCACCCATTATCTCAACATACCTAATTACTCAAAACATTATTTGCTAACTATGAAAAGTTGAAAGGACAGGGTTGGGGGCATGAGGGGTCTGGACATAAGCAATATACATAATCTCTTTAACTCAGCCTTCACTTCCAAAATATAGGAAATATTGGCAGTATTCCTTTTGAATTCGCCAATTGTTCATTATAATACAAATGCTAGAATCAATCATCATGTTAAAGTAAGCTATGGAAATAATAATTGGTCAGTCAGTCTTTTTCGTGTTTTAATCTTTTTATGAAACATGGCATGTAAATATCTTCTCTTTTATTCTTAGTTTTCTATTTTCAAATATAGTCTTTAGGGTACTTATTTATTTAAAACATACATAGATGTTTTAATTTTTGCTATGAATAAATATTTGAACAACAAATTAAATATCTTATAGAAGCAATTACCTTTGGCAGATAAATTCTTTTCCTATTTCAAGAGACCAAGCTTAGAATATGAAGGTAATTTTTCTACAAACTATCTTTGTCTTGCTTGAGTCTTTAGTATATTATGTAATAGCTTGTAATATTTTTCTAATAAACAATCATTTATATCCTCATAATAATAATATCACAAATAAATAATTAAATCTTGTTTTTTAATACTTAACATTCAATAAATTCTTAAAAGTAAATTACCATACATGTAGGGCAATTTGAAACTTTTTTTTTAATGCTTAACATTCAATAAATTCTTAAAAGTAAATTACCATACATGTAGGGCAATTTGAAACTTTTTAATAGTAATATAATTACTATGTAAAAAAAGATATATATAATTTAAATTGCTTCCAATAGGCCTATTTTTAAATAAGAAAAGCCTTTTAAATTATAAATAATTCACATATCACGAGAGCTTATTATATATATCTTGAAATAAGTTTTCTATAATTTTCAATACGAAAGGTCCTTTTTTTTTGTATAGGTTGTATGGTCAACCTTTTAGATTAATTTATTAGAAAAATCTTTCATCAAACAATGAGAACTTTGTCCAATACTGTATATGAAGTTCCCTAACCATAAATACTCTGAACTCTAGAAATCCCACAGGCGTGAATTGTAATCATTATACTATTAACTAGTAGCAGCCTCATTATCACTTATAACCCCCTTTCAACCCGACCCATATCACAAATACACACATACACATACTGTAGGTATAGGACTCAATGTGTGCCCCGTAGGCACTGCGCCATTAATTGTTCACATTTTCCATTCGCTAGGCAAAGCTGCAGTTGTTGAAAAGCTAATTGAATTTAATTACTAAAGAGACGTTGATAATCATACAAGAGCCCTGTGTAGCTAATTTTCAACCCCCGTCTTAACATTCTACGAGAATAACGGTGGTTGAAAGAGGAGAGACAGCAGATTCTACCCTTAATATCAAGACAGAACCCCCCCCGCCCACCGTCACTCCTTTCTTTAGGTATGCTCCCAACTTCAAATGAAACATACTTGATGGTTGCCCTTGAGAAAATTCCGCTTTACAGCACCTGATTTTGTCTTGTCGGTCGTTTGTCTTGAACCTCGAAAATGTTAATTAAGTTTTGAGGAAGACAAGTGAAAGACACTTTAATAAAGTTAACATAGTTACCTGGTCGAGTTGCTGATGTGATTACTTTTGAAGAAATAAAGGTAAGCAAGTCAGTCAGTATCTTCTTGAAAATGAAACATTTATAAAGTGAAATTGAATGCTGGCAAGTAAAATATCATTTTCAAACAAACAAAAGATAAATTGACTATCACTAATTATATCAACAAATAAAATCCAACAAAGAGTGTTGTGGAATATGAAAGGGAATTTAAATTAAGTTCCAGGATATGTGGTTTGATTCCTGAATCAGCTTATTTTTTTAACAATTTAATACACAGCGAATAGTACTATTATAATATAGTTTGTTAGAAAATACAAGCATATTTTTGGTGGTAAACATTGTTAACATATTTACTGTTTTATTAGTATAGTTTTATATGTATTCATAACGTTTATCAAAAGTCACAGCTGAAGATAGCATGACTTGGCGTATGAATACTCTAGTAGAATTTTTAGCTGTCAGATCAGCTCCCTACTAAAAGAAACACGCTTCACATCTGTAAAGAACAACGGGTGGGATGAGAGTTTTCTATTTTATAATTTTGATATTTCGAGGCCAAAAAACGAGATGATAACAGCTTACTAACTGAATAATGACAAGCTTTTTTTTTGTGCATTATATTTGTAACTTCCCCATTAATATCGTTTCAATCCATTAATATGGTTCCAAACTTGTCAATCGCTCCAAATTGCAGGTGGCAGATGACTAAGAATCCATTCATTTGGATTACTGAATTACAGTGTATTTGGAATTCAAATAACAGTCAGATCATGGGGAATTCATTTTTAACTATCGATCTTGGTGGTCTTGGGGTAAAGTGCTTGCCTCATGACCCAAAGTCTGTGGGCTAAAACCCAGCGGGGGCAGACAGATTTTTCTTGAGCGATAAAAATCCGTCGCACAACTACCTTCCGAGGTGAAGCAAAGCCGTCGATCCAATGATGACTGTGGCATGTAAAAGAATCGTGGATGATATATGAGAAGAAAAAAAA
>CABFWB010003832.1:51257-70333 GCA_902151455.1 Timema bartmani | reverse complement strand
AACCCCGGACCCCCAGCACAGAAGTCTGACACCTTACCCCTAGACCACCAGGTCACCCCTTATGACTATAAATACAAGACGAAAAATCATTTATTAAATGAAATGTTGGAAAAATTATAATATAATCACATTGAATTTGTAAACAATAGTTTATTTTTAAATTATTTATAACGTTCTAAACCTAATAAATTTTGATAAATAATTGTTCAGATTTGTTGACTTATCGTCGATACAGATTTCCTTTCCTATGAAACCTTTTTTTGTATACCGAGAAAAGAAATAGAGCATAGTTTGGATAGGTCTATTCCATCTTTAATTCTTTTCATTTCAATATTTCGATTTATTTGTGATCAAAATTACTACATTTGTAGTCTAGCGGTCAGAGTTCCTGGCTACAGATCCAGAGGTACCGTGTTCAGTCCCCAGCACCTTCAGACTTTGTCTGTGGGTCTGGAACGGGGCCAAACTCAGCCTCGAGAGGACAAACGAGGAGCTACTTGAACAAATAAGTAGCATCTTCGGTCTAGAAAACTGATATTAGGGGCCGGAGGCTTCGTTGTACTGACTACATGACACCCTATATCCTCAAAAGCTGGCACTACCATCGCTAACGGCGGCCTCACACCATGAACTTTTTTATGTGATCTTGATTCTTTAGTTCATTATTACTGGTATAGTGCGGACCCCTTGATAGGCCACCGCGGACCATACTTTGATAAACACTGCTCTAAGACGCCCCACTCGCGCAAGACTAGATTTCTGATTATAGAGACATCGGTGTTAAAATCACAGTCGGGTGCACCGTGGGTGGCTTTACTTAAATGGTTTCCCACTCACCCTCCACGCAAATGCGAGTCAATTTCCTTTAAATTCTACCTTCCTAGTATTTATCTATCCGCTAAGCAAAAAACTTATTATAAAGCTAGACAAGTATTTTATATAAATAGTACATCTCAACCTAACGATTATGTTAAAATAATATAATAAAGTCGACCTCGGTGGTTTTTGGGTAAAGTGCCCACCTCCGGACCAGATGTTCGTGGGTTCAAACCCAGCCGGAGTCGACTGATTTTTCTTGAGCGATATATTTTTTATTTTAGCACCGCGTCTTACTACCCGTTCGGGTTATACGCTTAAGTACTAATTACGCTAATGGGTTAGGAATTGGGAAGGTTGAATGTAAAGGAAGTGAACCCGCATTTACGTGGAGGGAGAGTGGAAAACCATTTAGGGAAAACCACCCCAATTCACCCGACCGAGATTCGAACCTCGATCTCCCCGTCCTCGGCAATCGAGCTCAACACGACTAGCGCGTTAGCTAACTACGCCCCCAAGGCGGGTTTTGAGCGATAAAAGTCCGTGGCGAAACTTCCTTCGCCCTTGGCCTCATGTCGATTGTGGCATGTAAAAGGACCCTGGAGAGTATGTGAAAATACCTTTCCCAACAAAATTGGTAGGTTCTTTCATTCTAGCTCATAGAAATTCTCGTGTGCTGATATAATCGGTCGGTTCAGAGCCTGCACGTTATATACCTCAAATAAATAAATACAAATATACTCGGAGATATCTAACCTACCCTCTATGACCAACTGATTACATCAGCGCACGACTTTCAAACTATATTTACTCTAAAACAGCCGCAACACCTAGTCCACTAGCAGTCAATTCATCACTCTGAAATTTCCGATTTCACCATTAAAACCTTTTTGGGGAACCGTGTTGGTATTCAAACGCGGAGCCCGCGCATTAGTAGGCTAATTTAATCTGCTGCCCGTCGAACAACTGGTTAATTGTGTTGCCGAGATCTTAAAATTTATTTATGAAAAAAAACCATTTAAATTACTAAGCATTACTTTAGGTTTTGTTTTACCCTTCTAGGGAATCTTTAATTGAATTCGTGCGAAAGCGGTTAATTAAAGGCAGCTGCTGTTAGTACGAAAGTTACAGAGCTAATTTAGAAGTGTTTCAGACATAATTATATGTATATATAAACTAGTAAAACTCATTAGACGTTTAATATTGGCAAAAACCAAACAACCATTTTGCATGAAATGCCATTTCTCTATTTTCTTGTGTGTTTTATTAAAATTGAAAGAGGATATGGAAACATTTGCGAAAAATAACATTCAAATGTTAATAAAATGTGTTAACTAGTTTATATTCAAAACATTTATAAGTTATAGCGCTTTCATTAAAATGAAAAATAGTGGTACGACAAGATCTTGCTAATGTAATTCAGGAGGAGTTCTAATAAATTCGATGTAAATAAGATCTTGCTAATGTAATTCAGGAGGACTTCTAATAAATTGGATGTAAATAAGATCTTGCTAATGTAATTCAGAAGGACTTCTAATAAATTGGATGTAAATAAGATCTTGCTAATGTAATTCAGAAGGACTTCCAATAAATTCGATCTAAATAAGATCTCTCTGTTGTAATTCAGAAGGACTCCTAGTAAACTAGATCCAAACAAGATCTTACCAATGTAAATCAAAAGGACTTCCATTAAATTCGATCTAAATAAGATCTTTCTATTGTAATTCAGAAGGACTCCTAGTTAACTAGATTCAAACAAGATCTTTCTATTGTAATTCAGAAGGACTCCTAGTAAACTAGATCCAAACAAGATCTTGCTAATGTAATTCAGAAGGACTCCTAGTAAACTAGATCCAAACAAAATCTTGTTAATGTAATTCAGAAGGCCTTCCAGTAAATTCGAAGTAAATAAGATCTTGCTAATATCATAATAATTTAGTAAGCTTGAACTCCTTATAAATTTAATTTTCTAAGTGAAGCTTAAGCTTCAAGGACAAATAACTCATGGTGTCAAACATCGAAACACCTGTGACATCATTGTATATTTTAGTACTTGAGCTCTAAACTTATCTCGCCATATCGCTACCACGAATTAAAAGCTGTAATCATATACAACAGTTTTAAATTTAAAATTTCTTTTTATCATAAAGCATGTATGTGCGATGCAAACATCACGCATATAAATTTCTCATAGTTATTTACATACATCATAGTACAGTACATTGAGGCTTAGTTTAAAATAGACATAAATGCAACGCAAAGTATCAAACAGTACAACTTGTTCTAAGACAAAGAAGAACACTATAGTACAGTTCATTTTTCTTAGGAAAGGCCTTTTAAAGAATGTATTATTTTTGTGATAAAAAATTATAACATTTTACTACTATTATTGGTGCTAGTTTATAGATTGGTTATATAATATATCATGTGTGACAGCATCAAATAACATTACTTGACGTATGAATACGTTAAAGTATATCTAGCAGATTTTCTATGTGTCGGATAAGGTTCTTCCTTTTAAATTGGACTGTAGCAGATTTAAAAAACGCTTCAGAAGATAAACATTTCCTTTGAGCTAGGAACCGGATTGAGATATTTTGTTTGTACCATATTTACATTAATAGGAAACAGCTTCTACAAGAGTCTTGAAAACAAATAAATTAAAATAACGTCTAATAATAAATTAATCAACAATGACAGCGAATGAACGCAGTTCAAGGCTATATAAATATTAACCTATTTTTCACTTTGTGGTAAGTAGATCAAAACAGTAAACTTTTTAGGTACAAGTGTAGCTCTACGTAAATATGTATATATAATTTATGTAAGCCTATTTATACGTATGCTAGTTAAACTTTATACGGGCCCCATATCTTTATGCTGGTACTGTCATGATATAATCAAACTATATATATATATACACACACAGTATATTTGAAAAATATTCTTCAATACAAATTTGATTTTGTGAACACCCTAGTTACTAGTTATTAGATTACCAGCCACCATTGCTTTCTCTACGGCATTAAGAACTCTAAAGTTCATCACCGCACTTACAAAAGTACGCCACCTATCCCTATCTTGAGCTAATTCTACCCAGTCCACCTCATTACACCCTATCTCTTTCAGGTCCGTTCTAGTGTTATCCTCCCATCTGCGTCTAGGTCTTCCCAATGGTCTCTTCCCACTGGCTTTCCCAGTCAGGGCAAGGAACAAGGTTTTAGATGCTTCCATTCACGCTTCATGTCCTACCCACAGTAATCTACGAGACTTGATTATTCTAACAACGTCGTATGATGAGCACAGGGTATATAACTCATTATTATGTAACCTCTTCCCCTCCCCAGTAGTCTCATTCATTTTTAACCTAATATATTCATACGCACCTTGTTTTCAAAAACCCTAAATTTATTTTCGTCACACATAATAGCCAATACATTTTTTATTTTACTACTCAAAGGTCTACGTTGAGTTGAAACAGAGCGTACGTAACGAGAACACAACATTTGCGGATAGTATAAAGAGGAGGGGTTGGCGGAGACGAGTCCTGGTTGCACTAAGAAATGTTGTCTAGGTAAACAAGCAAGATATAGGTGTTTGAGTTGTTAAAATTATTAGCGTCACGTGAGTTTCCACAACAACGATAAGGAAGTTTATCTCTCCATAGCAACAGAAAGATTGTAAAATGACGGAAGTTACAAGTCATTAAATACAGTGCCGCTCACAAGTATTTGCTATGGGAAAGGAGCCATACTAAAATTAATGGTCATTTTTTTATGATTGGTACTGTACTTGGCAGTGATAAAAAACACACGCAAACATATACCTTGATTTTCTTACGAATGAATATTTGGAGCACATTTTAAAACACAAACATAATTTGTTGCGGTCAAAATTGATAACATTTTTCTATAGAGGATTTTTTTTCATCACCGCGTCTTACTACTGTTTGTGTTATACGCATATATACTAATTACGATAGTGTGTTAGGGATGAAGGAGGTTAAATTTAGAGAAAGTGTACCCAAATTTGTGTGGAAAGTGGAAAACCCTGTAGGAAAAACCACCCCCAATACACCCAACCAGGATCGAACCTCAATCTCCCCGTCACCGGCAGCACAGTCTATTGCGAGAGTGACGCTTTAGACCATGTGGCCACCAAAGCATCTAATTTTACTAATAAATTGGTGTTATAATANATATATATATATATATATATATATAAAGAAACAGCTTCAGATTACATGTATCGACGTATGAATGCCTGAAACTAGATCTAGTAACTTTTCTAGATGTTTAATATACCTATCCGCAAGAAAAGTGAGGTGTACAAATTGTGTCAAGTACATATAATATCGAATGAACTTAATTCTGTTTGATTTCAAGTTCATAATGGGCTGAGCTTATATGAACAAAATAAAAGTTTATGAAATAAAATAAGTTTAAATATGTGACTAAATATTTACAGTGGAACCTCGTCCCCCTGATTCTCATTGATCCGAATTTCCGGTTAATCCGGACTGAAATTTTACTCATTTTCTAATGAGTGAATAATGGTAACATGTTTCAAGTGTTATATAGGTTTTTACTGTGAACATAAATGGTTAGTTGTAGTAATATATAGTGTTTTGATGCATTTCCCCTATACATTTTGGACTATCCGGGTTTTCGTTAATCGGATGACACCCGGTCACAGGCCGGATAAACGAGTTGCCACTGTATATGGAACCGTTCTCAACCTTACTCCATAAAATTTACTTTTAATGTAAATACGCGGATATCCCGGAAAGGTAGAATATTTGTCACGGGAACAAGAGGGTTGGCAAGGATTTTTTTTTAAAGTATTCATTTATAAAAAGTTTCTGTTCAAACGCCATTATGCTGACAGCAAATATTCATGAACTGTTGTTTTTCTAGATGTAGAAAATTAAACTAAACGCACCAACTTAAGCACAGTTTTATTTAATTTGGTAAATTTGTTTTAACTTCAAACATGCTGACATTAAAGTGGGAAGTTAATAAAGTTCGCGAGAAAAGGCCAATGTTTTTGTAGTTTTTTTTTAAAGCAAAACAATTTTTTTTTGTTAAAGTAAATATAATACTGCTCCAGTAGAAACAAAGAGTTTAATTTTCTTCACATGATGACCTCAACAGTTAAATATCTGCTATGAACATAGCAGAATTAGACGACAAAACTTTTTAAATAAAGAGAAAATGCTGTCATTAAACACCTTTGACAGATATTCAACAACTGTTGATATCACCATATGAAGAAAATTAAACTTTAATATACCTGTACTGAAGCAATATTTGATTTCTATTGATCATAAAAATGTTTTAATCCAAAAACTGCTAAGACACTAACCTTTTCTCGCGTCACTTCCCTCCAAAGGGTTTCACTTTATTATTCAAAACGATTGATCACAGCTGTACGATGTCAGTTATCACAGTAATAATCATACTCCTCGGATTTAATGGCAAAACTACGTATGAGCTTACTCTGACAGGCTAATTAAGTATTATTAATGAGAAGATAACAGTAATTTAGGAACGTTCCAATCAAGAACAGGGTCACTCTTCATGATCTCAGAGGGGAGGAGTGGTGTTCTTTGTACTCAACGGAATAGCTTTGAATAATTGTTTCCTGTTCAAGAAGAGTGATGAAAGGGCTATTGATTTTGTAAGCAGCTGGTAAAGTTGATTTTCATCGCAATTTTAATGGCAATCTTTAGTATTACCTCCGGTTATTATAAGAGTAAGGTTCAAGTCAGGCCAATGACCAGTTTTGTTTCTAGGTTATGGGGTGGGGGTAGGGCTTAGGGTGGGGTTGTAGGAGACATGAGAAAAGGTCTGCGTTGTCGCAGTTTTTATATCAAAATATTTGTTTGGTCAAAAGAAATTAAATATTTCTCCAGTAGAAACATAAAGTTTAATTTTCTTCACATGTTGATATCAACAGTGGTTGAATATCTGTCAAGGGTGAACTGGAATTTAATGACTTTTTTTTCTTAATTTAAAAAGTGTATCACATAGTGCCATAGCGGCTCATGATAGATATTCAACAACTGTTGATATCACCATGTGAAGAAAATTAAGCTCTAGGTTTCTATTGGCGCAATATTCTATTTATTTTGGACAAAATAAAATGTTTTGCAATAAAAAATGCAAAGGCACTGGCCTTTTCTTGCGTTCCCTACATATCCCCACTTTAATGCAGTTAGTCGTGGTGAAATCCCTCAACATGAGATGCCAAGGAACTTTTTTAACGTTTAGATCCCTCTTGAAATAATTTAATGTGTTTTTAAAACATAATTACAGCTTTAAATGTTATGAATTTTATACGACTTAAATTATCTTCTACAGTCAAATTTTGAAAGGGAAAGCATTTTTATAATGTCATCATTTTTATTTTATAGATATTGATATTTTATATCAAAAGTGTCGGCTGCAGAAAACAATACTTGACGTATGAATCCGTTAAAGTAGATCTAGTAGATTTCTAGCTGTCTGATAAGGCTCCTCTTATAAAAATGGGATTGTAGTCCAGCCATTAAGGAAGTATACACAAAATATACATTATCAGGAACCAACTTTTGAGGACATCTCATCTTTTATTTGGTACATCACAGACAATGCTCGGAAATGTACTGTAAGCAAATTCGGTTCATGACAGCCTACAGTAGCCCCATGGCTTCTTTGGTGCTGACTGACAGTTCACAGCTGACTTCTGACAATTAACATTTAGGTATATATACCTCAGTTTTAGCTTCTGTGGTACTGAATGACAGCTCACAGCTGACTTCTGACGGCTTTGAAAAGCTACCAGACCAAATTATGTATCCCTACGCCGAGCCATATGATCTGCAAAAAACATGTGTTTAGCAGCTGTCACTTCTGACAGTCAAAATTTAGGTATATACCTAAATGTTGACTGTCAGAAGTCAGCTGTGAACTGTCAGTCAGCACAAAAGAAGCCACGGGGCTACTGTACCTAAATTTTGACTGTCAGAAGTGACAGCTGCTAAACACATGTTTTTTGCAGATCATATGGTTCGGCGTAGAGATACATAATTTGGTCTGGTTGCTTTTCAAAGCCATCAGCTGTCAGCTGTGAGCTGTCAGTCAGCACCAAAGAAGCCATGGGGCTACTGTAGTTGCGGAAACGTTTTTATAAGCTATTTTTTGTTGTCATTTTGGCTTTTTAGATAATATTTTCTTAGTTTCTAAGCATTTCTGAGGCTTTTTTTTTCTTTAGGCATTTTTGAAGTTTCGAAGTATTATGCCGGATGTGCTCCGGGGTGGTATGTTCCTTCAGCGTGCCCGGACCCAGTGCAGTGCAACTTGTTTTTTTGCTCGTTACTATGTAGAATGCTTGAATACTCAATAGTGTTAGACTTTATACCGCCATAGGCCTGGTTAGTTTTCACTCGCGCATTCAGAAACTAACATTTCTGATGTTTTGTGAAAAATTCAGATACAAATGATTAAGGTTGCAATATAAAAACATATGAGATCCAACAATTTGTTTGTAATTTTAAACAGTGCCTATATATGAGATTTAATCAACATCGTTATAACTGACTAGGAAAAATTCGATTTTTTTTCTCTTCAGGCCTGTAAGTAAACTACCGTAAAACGATATTTAATAAGATATGTGAAACAAAAAATAATATATACTGTTGCAGAAACACTCCACCAAAAAGTATAACAATCAATTTCACATTTCAAATACTTAAAGCTAAGAAAATATTGGTTTATAAAAATATATTTCAAATAATTTTAAAAAAATTGAATAGTAAGTTATTATATCTTTACAATGATAAGTTATTTCGTATCTTAAACAGTTGTGGAGACATCAATATTGGAAATCTACGCTCCTTTAAAGCCATTTTCGTGGGAAAACGAGAATTGCCATTTAGTTTGTAATGCTTTTTATTTTTTATCATTGCCTATTAATACCCGTTCAGGTTATACGCATATATGATAATTATTTTCATGAGGTAGGGATGAGGAAGAAAGCATTTTAGATGTGATCTACCCTCATTTGAGTGGAAGAAGGGTGGGAAACCATTCGGGGGAAACCACCCTCAGTAGACCCGACCGGAATTTGAAGCCCGATCAAACCATCATCAGCAGACCAGTCTAACATTAGAGTGACGCCTTAGACCATTTAGCCATTGAAGTGGGTGTTTGTAATGTTAAACAAAATCGTATGAATGAATGTCAAGAACTTAGTTTTTTTGAGGTGAATTAAAAATTAAAGAAGATAATTATAAACTAAGATCAAACAATAATATTGTTTTTAAGACTCGAGAAATAAATCCTGGTACGCAAGATATCACCACTACCTAGCGGGAAAGCTATAAACTACGGCGGACAACATGATCTTCGTACTGCACAACAGAGCGCGACACAAACTATTGAAGTGTCTGGTTAGTGGTTGCATTCATTGCATTTTACATAGTTACGTCAAATGACAATTACAGTACTAATAATGTAAATAGCAGTACACATGTTTTCTAACTAAAATTGAGATAAAATCATCTGCATGATCATATTAAAACAATATACCATTTTCTTTCTCAAGGAGTAGATTTTTATTTTTTCAAAAAATAAAACCTCAAGTTTTATGTTTAGAACTTATTTGCGTGCTGTTTAGGCTATATTTTAAATTTAATGTATTCAACGTATACTACTTTATTAATATATTTATTATATCAGCACATAACTTTTAATCTTAGCTAAACAATATAAGTTATGAATATAAGGAATTAGTTTATTAAAAGAGAAATTGTTAGACCAAGAAAAATAATTTGAATCAATAAGTTAATTAACAATATGAATTGATGGAGATAACAAGGAATTGTTAATTGACTTCTTGATTTAAATTCCTTTTCTTGGTCTAATAATTTCTCTTTTAATAAAATAATTTATAATATCTACCAAGGACGTTCCTTGTAATACTAATTACATAACTGTTAATTCTATAATAAACACTGTACCTGCTCCCCAATCGTTGATTTATCAATGTAAAAGAAAACGCCCTAAATTTCACAATGATAATTTATATTGACTATGTTAAGAATCAAACCCGAGACCCTTATCCCAAGTAGTTAATGCACTAAAAACTATTGTACATCGTTCGATATTTCACATATTTAACCTAATGAAACAGGGATAAATATTAAGGTAGAATTTAGATGAAGTGCAACCACATTTAGGCGGAGGGAGAGTGGAAATATATTTAATAAAAAAAGGTCTGTATGTCAGACCTTATATTATCATTATAGGCAGCACAGTTTATTGGGGAGCGTTCATAAATTACATAAGGCCTTTTTTACATAAATTTAGACCCCCGCCCATCCCCTACGTAAGGGATTGTAAGATTTACCGTCCCTCCCACCCCCTTCTATCTTACGTTTTTTTTTACAATTTGACAAATTAGATTGTTTTAATCGTTTAGGTATTTTTAGACATAAGGATTGGTAATAAAGCGAGTGATATGAATTCTATTTCTATACAACGGTGAAAATTATTGATTAGTGTGGGGTTAATCAATGATTAAAAAAATTGTCTCGCCATAACCATCGATTAAAAAAAACCTTAGGTAGTATGGATTCTGAACCCCCATCCTCCTTCGTAGCAAAACATAAGAGAATACTGGCCCCCTACGACCCTAAAACCCCTACGTAATTTAAGGATGGCCTCGTGCGTAAGTGGTGTATTAAATACGCAAACAACGCTGAGCTGAGGCTGGTCGTGTAATTGATTGTGACTCGAGAGGCCGGAGTTCAATTCTTACCACCTACCTGGCCGAATGATTTTACAACTTCCCGACCTTGTTAAAACCGGAGGAGCGCAACAAAGTTAAGTTATTTTTTTACTTATACTTATTGGAATTGAACAGTATAACCAAAACAATAAGTATTACCCGTTGTGAATGAGGTGCGTTTGTAAGAAGTATCGATGATTGCTTGGCATGTGTGTAAGTAGTATCGATGATTGCTTGACATGTGTGTAAGTAGTATCAATGACCGTTTGGCATGTGTGTAAGTAGTATCGATGACCGTTTGGCATGTGTGTAAGTAGTATCGATGACTGCTTGGTGTGTAAGTAGTATCAATGACCGTTTGGCATGTGTGTAAGTAGTATCAATGACCGTTTGGCATGTGTGTAAGTAGTATCGATGACTGCTTGGTGTATGTGTAAGTAGTATCGATGACTGCTTGGCATGTGTGTAAGTAGTATCGAGGATTGCTTGGTGTATGTGTAAGTAGTATCGATGACTGCTTGGTGTGTATGTAAGTAGTATCGATGATTGCTTGGCATGTGTGTAAGTAATATCGATGATTGCTTGGCATGTGTGTAAGTAGTATCGATGACTGCTTGGTGTGTGTGTAAGTAGTATCAATGACCGTTTGGCATGTGTGTAAGTAGTATCGATGATTGCTTGGCATGTGTGTAAGTAATATCGATGATTGCTTGGCATGTGTGTAAGCAGTATCGATGACTGCTTGGCACGTGTGTAAGCAGTATCGATGACTGCTAGGCATATGTGTAATTAGTATAGATGACTGCTGGGCGTGTATTATCGATGACTGCTAGGCATGTGTGTAAGTAGTATCGATGACTGCTAGGCATGTGTGTAATTAGTATAGATGACTGCTGGGCGTGTATTATCGATGACTGCTAGGCATGTGTTCTGTTACAATATGTTTTCTTATAGGTCTATGTATGGACAAAAGTGAAGATTTGAGGATGGCCGGTTTGATTGATTGGAGGCTACGCTCTGCTCCGATCTTGAGCGTGAGTCATTCGGTACACACGGTTCGGATTAAACGAAACATAGTCACTTTTAAAAAAAAGTAGGTACCAAACTGCTCGGAGCCTTGCAATCACCCTAATTGTGGATGCAATGATAGAACAAGTATTCATTAATAATTATCTGTGATGAGACTTTAAAATATTTAGTAGATTTTAAGGGAACGCGAGTCAAGGTCAGTATTTTTGTAGTCTTTATGCCAAATCAAACATTTTTGCACAAAATAAATAAAATAATGAGTAAGTAGAGTCTGATTTTCAAAGGCCGTTATTTAAAAACTATAAAGGCATGTTGCCACATGTAGGAGATATTGATATCCCGAATCCATTTAAATAATGGTGTTCTGATAAATAATCATACAGTAATCGACAAGGAAGTTTTATTGGAAGCTTTTGATAACTTATTAAATATATTTTATAATACTTGGTCACAGACAAGTAAGAAACAGACTCTCAACCTTACGGGGGTTTCATTGCGCTCCTTTTATCAGCTTGAGTCCTTCATCACTGGGCTTCGTTAGTGTCACTGCTGGGTGATGATAGGACTAACAGCAGCGATCCTAGTGTTGAAGGACTCAAGCTGCAAAAGGAGATCAACCATTTCAACCTAGAGTTGAGTGTCTGGTATATTATTTGTCTGTGTACTGGGTCTAATAAATCAAATAAAACCTATTTCTAGTTCGCCAAATTTTAGTGACGTTCAATCAATGTTGGTGGTCGAAAGTGGCGTTCCTATAAAATAAAATAAATCAGGGTGGCCGTATGGTCTAAGGTGTCACTTACGCAGACTGAACTGCAGATGACTGAGAGTTCGGGGTTCGAATGGTGGTCGGGTGTACTCAGGGTGGTTGTCCCTGAATGGCTTTCCACTCTCACTCCACACGAATGTGGGTACACTTCCTCTCAATTTAATCTCTTGTATCTTTAGCGCATTACCGAAATTAGAACACATGTGTATAGTATAGCCCGGACGGATGGTAAAACGCGATTAACAGAAAAATAATAAGTTTATACAGTTAGTTTAGTTTTCTACATATAATAATAACCTCGGTAGTCTAGTGCAGCCGTGGGCAAACAATGGCCCGCGACGTCGATTTATTCAGCCCTCGCACAAACTTAAAATACTAAGATATGTTTTGTAGTATAGTTGTCTCTTTTAAATCGCTAAACACAGTCCAAATTCTACATCTTCTATAGATTAAGACAGACATGTCAAACTTGTTTGATCTTAAGGGCCAAGTTTAAAATGGAAAATACTAAAAGGCCAGATTTAAAAAAAATATTTCAGCATCATAAGTTAAAAAAAAATCAATTTTTAAATTCTTATCAAGATTATTAAAAAAAATAAAAATAATGGTTATATATCATACAATCTTAAGACTTTCCCTCAAAAGTAAAATTTAGTGCACCAACCTCTAGGTTCCTACTTGGTAAATTTACCAAAGTAATGCAAACATTTCCAAATCCCAAATTGTATATATGTTGTTAATTCGATAAATCAGGTAATATATAGATAATCAAATTTTATGTATAGTGACCAACAGTACTGGTGAATGTGATACATTGTTCATGTTCTGGTCAAATTATTCACATTAAGATGTTAGCATCTTATTATATATAATAACCAGCACCCTCTGGTTAAAGCTATAAATCTCACGCTTGTGCAAGTTTGATTCCCTGTCTAAGTCATACGTCTGTTTTGCGTATCAGTTGAGGTCCATCTTTTATTTAGTGCGAACGTGTGGTGTTATTTTAATATGGAATCTGTTCGTTTAACCTAACCTAACCTAACTTTTAGAATAGTATAATTTATAACTTCAACCAAACAGGTTTTGTTGTTAAGTAAAATAACCGGTTAAAATAATAAATATATAATATATAAATATCAGTTACTTCGGAAAATAACCGGTCATTATGCATAGTAACTAATTTATTACTTTAACGGTAACATATGTATCTTCAACGTTCATACTAAGCGTAATCGAGCCGCATTATATGTTGGGACCTAAAAGGTCTGCTGTCTGTATAATCATGGTCCAGACCCAATTCTTCCCGTGGGCCGCTAGTTTGTCATTTCTGGATTAAGGTATTTACTATTTTGTTATGCGTACCCGGAAGAGAATACATAATTAATAATAATAATAATAATAATAATAATAATAATAATAATAATAATAATAATAATAATAATAATAATAATAACAACAACCAGAGTAGTAGCCTTGGGGACTATGAATGTTCCCAGGCTGGTCAAACTAAGCCAATTAGTTAAAAAGTTATCAAAGACACGCACATACAGTTCTATTGGATATTATGATGCCTAAAGATGTCACGTGTTCATCACACTGTTTTATTTTGGGTACGCACCACGGCAGCGAAAAATTTATTACGCAACTATACAAAAGGTATACAGTAAATCAGAATTAGGAAAATATAGACTGATTTTTTTTCTGAAGTAACTTCTAGTGTTCCTTCCTGAAGTAACTTCAAATGTTCCAATATTAAAAGCGTGCATCACATGCCCATCAACTCTGTGATACAGTCGGCCAGAAATCTTTAATTTACACGAACACTATTGCACGTGGATCATTTCTGATTAAACATTAATGGAGATAAAGAGTTAATAAAAGTTCCTAATACGGAACATTGTTGAAATATTAAATGATAATTGGATAAAAACTGCATTTAAAATGTTGTTTAAGACGATTTTACAGTGGCTTCACTGATAAGCACTGTGCACAAATCTTTATTCTGTCATAATAGGGACATACCGTGGCTATTAACAAAAAACTTTGTCGCTTTGTCCTCCATCGTCACCGCGGAAAATGTTGAGTAATCATTCAAATACGAATGCACTGCACGCATCTCTGACATAATTTGGTTTTTTCTTTTCCCTTTTACTTCCATACCTCGCGCGAGCTGAGTTGGGCCTGCTATGATGAATGCTCTTAAAGAGTGACGTTTTTTTCTTGTGCTCACTTCTTTTTAACGATTGGAAAGATTTCGTTCAATTCATAAGTAATTTGGGTAAATGATAACTCTATAACTTTACGTAAAAACTTTTGAATTTGTCAGATGTATTTAAAATGTTAGTAAACACGATTTAGTAATAAATATGGACGACATATGTCTGCCGCTCGTTCCGATTTCCAACTTCATTCGTGTTCTTATTGAACAGTGACGAGTGACGCGTTGAGCACTGGGCTGTGGTGGCCGCACGGCACACCGTCTGCTGAAAAGTGCCTTAGCTGCGAGTCAGAACATTATTATAGCTTATCCACACCTTGAATAACCTTTTAAATAGTGTTAAAATTGATGTTAAAATAGCAAAAAGCGACGTGAGTTCTTTATCTTCTATTTCCCAGCTGCCAAAATTGACATCTGTCAAAAGGGAGAGCTGCATAATACACATCCATTGGCGTAGAGAGAGGCAGAAGTAGTTCTAATCACTTTGAGAACTACCAAGGAAAGGTTTTTGAACCAGTCAATAAGTTATAAATCTATTTCAACGTAAAATCATACACCAAACCATGCATTTTTAAAGAGATGTCACTTTTGACAGCTGTTAACTATATTTTTTTTAGCGTATGACATATCTGACCTTGAGAGAGGTGTATCTAAAGTCGGTTCATGATATGTTTTTACCTGGATGACAGTTCAAAAATCATATATTTAGGTTTTGGTCTGCCAACACTTGTAAAAGATCACTGTTTTGTTATAAATGTTAGGTTTTTTAATTAGCTGTTATATTTTAAATTTAAAATAACGTAAACTGAAGTTTTCTCATACTATTTCATTACTTTTAATAATTTCTTTCCACCCAACTCGAAACAATATTTTAAACATAATTAAAAATACTTATTCTCCGTTTTGGAATGTTATCTATAATGTGTAAGTTAGTGCATACATTAATACCTTTCAATACAGGCATCGTATTTACTTGGAAAAGAGAAAATTCTTGTCATTTTTTATATATTTAATACTATTTTATGATTATTTTATCATATTTTGAAATATTTAACTGAATAAAATATTTTTATATACTGCGTGGTTGAATCATTGTAAAGAACTTGTTTCCGTCACGTTCAATGACATGGTTTAAATTCGTCGGTCGCCATTTTGAAGCCATTTTAGTTGGACTTTTTATGATAGTGCTGTGAATAATAATTTTTTAAGTGGCATAAAACAATAACTAAGCTTTGTGTCCGACCTCAAATAAATATATAAATAATATTGGCCTAAATTATTGTGGTTAACTATCACATTCATATGTTACCATCTGTTCTCATTACAGCTAACCAAAGTGACAGATATCAGCTGTTGGCGTAGGGATGTATTAGGGACTATTTCTAGTAACTTTTTGAGCTGTAATCCAAGTAAACTAAGGTCGTGAATGAATAACAGTTCGGTCTCCGTGTATGTAGACTTTCAGCCACTTTGTGGGAACAGAACGTTGTCTAGGAAATAATACTTGGGAGATTGTCTACACGTCATACCCGCTATGAGATGATGTGATGATAGTGATTATGAAGGTGTGAGCCAGTGAAAATCTTAAACCTAACTTAAGCCTAATTAACCAGACCATGATGATCATAGGAACACTCACCTTCGGTAAAAAAAAAAACCAACCTAAAGTACCATAGGGAATAGATATGTAACCAGGGGAGCTAACTACTAGCACAATAAGCGGTTTTAACTTTAATGATCTCTTATCAATATAAAGCTAATCTATCTTTATGTTGTTCATGTTTGAAAAGGTTCGTATGTCGAACTGACGATGTATGTGCGATTGTACGTCTATGTTGTGTCATCCTCCTCCCCTTCACCAGTAGATTGTCTGACCCTGCCATCAGACAATCTAACCCTCGCACCCCTTCATTTCTTCGCTTGATCGGGTGGACGTGAGTGTACTGTCAGCATCCAGTTCAGTTTCACAATCCATTAATGCCCGACACAACGACTCGAACCCAGAGTGGAGAATTCTAAGCTCAGCTGGTTAAGGTGGGGATGTAGGGGACGCGAGTAAAGAGAGGTCTCTCTGCAGTTTTTATAGCAAAAAAAATTTTTTTTGTCAAAAGAAATCAAATATTGCTCCAGTAGAAACATAAAGAGTTTTATTGTCTTCACTTTGCGATATCAACAGTTGTTGAATATCCGTCATGAGCATAGCGGCGTTAGATGACAAACTTTTTAAAAGAAGAGTAAAAGTTGTCAATCATTTTCAGGACACGTTCGACAGATATTCATCAACTGTTGATATCACCATATGTATAAAATTAAACTCTATGTTTCTACTTGAGCAATGTTCTATTTATTTTGACCAAAAAAAAGTTTCACTAGAAAAACTGCAAAAGCTCTGCCCTTTTCTCGCGTCCCCTACACTCCCACCTTAATCACTGCTTCCCCCAGCTAATAATTTGTTCAGATAGTTGTTTATTACAGGCTTTATGCACAAGTGAGGGTTATCAGCGTTTGGGATCAAATCATCCCGACTCTCACCTTCCTCCGCATCAGCGCGAATACTACTAAACTTCGACTTCACCAGGGTTCGATCCAAAATATCTCGGAGGCAGTATGGATCCCACAAATAAAGGTATCAGTCTCGTAATATCCGGTTTGCCTGTAACGGTGGGTCTGGGATTCAAATCCCGGTTGGTTGTAATGAAATAGCTTTCAACTAATGGTTTCTCCCTCCTCTTCCACGCAAACGTGGGTACACTTCATACAAATTATATATTGAAAGTCATTACCACATTAATGAAAATTGGTGCGAATAACTTTTGTATAATTGGTGTAATATTAGTGTAGTTCATGTAATATATTAGTGTAATAAGTGTGATTAGCATAATGTAAATATTAATAGAGCCAATAAATAGTGGTAGCCGCCGAGTTTACCGAATAGCAATTTTTCGAAATTCAACTATTCGAAGTTTAATTTTTCGAAAACCAATTTTTCGACATAGCAATTTTTCGAACTAATAGTTTTTCGAAAACATCTTTTTCGAAAATCAATTAAGCGAAAATAAATTTTTCGAAATAATTTTTTCGGAAATAAAATTTTCGGAATGCAGTTTTTCGAAAACCAATTTTACGAACGATAAGTTCGAAGTATAATAAAATTCTAGCTTAGGTTAGGTTATGTTAGGTTAGGGGTAATCCTTCCTAAGGGGGTTGAGGGTAGGGGTAGGTGATTCCCAGTCCTTGATAAAATAGCTTCCGGAAAACTCGCAGTTCGCTAAATTGATTTTCCAAAAAAAAATTAATTTACAATTCGCAAAATTGATTGTTCGAAAAATTAATTTTCGATTATTTGACTGTCGAACAATTGATTTTCGGTAAATTCACTTCGGGAAATTGATTTTCGAGCAATTGATTTTCGAAAAATGTGGTTTCGACAAACATATCGTTCGGAAAATTGATGGTTCGAAAAATTGATCTTCGACAAAATTACTTTCGATGGTTTTGTATTCGGTGAATCGATTTCAATAAATTGATTTTTGAAGAACTTGTTTTCGAAAAATTTACCTAGACCCATAAAGAGTGTACATGAGTGTAATTGTGAATACGTCTATACTAGTGAAAATTAGCAGACCAACCGGACTCATAGTACAACATGGAGCATAGAATTATTTTTCTAAAACAAGGATCCGCAGATATAATATATTCTTTCAAATGAGATTTTTCTAACTCGCCAATTATTCGAAAGTTAGTTTTATATTTTTTTAGTACCACATATTACTTACTAACTGGTCGGATTGTACGCGTATGTACTAATTATACTCATGTGTTAGGGATGAGGAGGTAGTTTTGAGGAAGTGCACCCACTTTTTGGTGGAGGTATAGTGCTATGCAATTTCATAAAAAAAAACCTAAATATATCTCACCGAGATTTAAACCCCGATCTCCCTGGCATTGACAGTCCAGTCTATTGTGATTCGACCATCCACGTGTGTTAATTAGATGTGTTAATTAGATTTGTTAATCATGAAGCTAACGTCTTCCCTAAAAAGTCATACATTTCCTGGACATTTCGAGGGCTATGAAAATGGTTCGACCCACTTCGGTGGCCGCATGGTCTAAGGTGCTACTCTCACAGTAAACGATACTGCCAATGACGGGAAGATAAAGGCTCGTATCTCGGTCTGGTATATTGAGGGTGGTCTTTACAAAATAGTTTTTCACTCACTCTCCATCCAAATGCGGGTACACTTAATTTAAATGTAACCTTATTAATTACTAAAACCATTAGCGTAATTAGTACATAGCTGTATAGCCCAAACGGGTAGTAAACACATCTGACAGGTCTACCAACTTGAGACGCGCAGGGATACGGGACGTACGGTGGTGCCCTGGCACAATATCGCGCAGTCCTGGCCCGTCTATTGACCTGTCCCCGACACACACACAACTTTAATTGACTCTTCAAACTCAATTAACTTG
>CABFWB010003832.1:26491-38967 GCA_902151455.1 Timema bartmani | reverse complement strand
TATATATATATATATATATATATATATATATATAACTCATAAAATATCTGGTCTAGTGGTCAGAGCTCCTGGATACTTATCCGGAGGTACCAGGTTCAATCCCCGGCTTTTCCAGAGTTTTCTGTGAAGCAGTGGGGTCTGAAGCGGGGTCAACTCGGCCTCACGTGGACAAATGAAGAGCTACTTCAATAAATAAATAGCAGCTAGGGTTTAGAAAAATTATACTAACGGCTGGAGGGCTCGTTGTGCTGACCACATGACACCCTCTATCCGCAAATGTTGGCACTATCATCGCTAACGGCGGCGGCGGCCGCTTGGTCGGTATAGCTCGCTTGCGGGCTCACACCATGGAGTTTTTATTATTAATAAAATAACACTAATATTGTATAAAATGTTTTATGAATGTCGGCTGCTTCATTGAAAATTGGACTGAAGATGTGGCACAAAGTATAGTTGACTTAACGGAGTTAAATTGTCAATATTCTACTCTTTTAATTTGTTTCACTTTTTACATTCTAGTAAAGAGAAAAAAATATTACGACCTCTAGATTATGTCGGATCTTTAGGCCTTATTTACCCCATGATCCAAAAACTGTTCTGTCTATCCTCAGGGTATTATTTTGATTTTTAATTAAAGTCCTCAAATAAAAATTAGTTTAATGGTGGGTAATTTTCGAGAAATGAAAGAATGATTTAAAAAAAAATTATCTGGAAAGTCCTAGTCTCAAACTTTAATATACTATTCGAGAATGCAAATACGATTGTGTCATACCATATCTTTTCCTGTGGTCCGATGTTCGGACCACTTGGAACACTGCCACGGACCACCAGTGGTACGCAAACAACAGTTTGAGAACCACTGTCTTAAGGCAATGCTATCATCGTGTTTGACTAGATTTCCGGTGACGGGGAGATCACGGTCGGGTGTACCGAGTTTTTTTCCCCAAATGGTTTATCACTCTTCCTCGCAAAAGAATGGGACGTTTCCTCTCCAAACGGTACCTCCTATATCCCTCCTCCATTAAAATACTTACAGTTCTGACAGGTAGTAGGGCCTAAAACACTCTGCAAAGAGACAGAATATAATAGGTCTGTAAGTAATAAATATCCGGGGAGGTACTTTTTAAGTTATTTATTACAATTTGTTTAGGTACAAAAACTGATGCAATTGATTCGTGGCTCAATAATCGAACGCAGCCACCATAAAATCTATTTTTGAGACGTATTGTTGAAGAACGTAGTTCCATCCAATCAATGGAAGTGCACCCAGAATGTAAACCTCTTCCTACTCTCCTTTAGTTGTCTTTGAAGCAATACAGGCCCTGCACCGTTTCTACACCGACTTGTTGTAGCTCAGTGCAGTAACGATCTCCGTGTTCTACCGCCTGTTTCACAACTTGTTTGCAGTAAGATATCAGGAACCCTGCACCACTTATACACCGAATTGTTGGGCTCAGTGCAATAACGATCTCCATGTTCTACCGTCTGTTTCACAAGTTGCTTGCAGTAAGATATCTCAAAACTAGTTTACGGTTATCATGTTATAAGTTCTTATGGCCGAGTGGCACAACTATACAGTACTTGGCCATGGCCGAGAACGTTAGGCCTTATAACTTGAGACGTTAGTTCAAACCTTTATATATATTATGTATAGGTATATTGGTTCGAATACTGGTTGAGTTGACATTATTATCCGTATCTATAGTCTAGTCTCTGAAGTCAACCAATCTCCCAGTAGGCCTATACAGATAACAATAAGTTAAGGTCGATTGGGGGTTTGTCTGACGTCCAAATCTCGATTAGATACGGCCATAAATCTTTATGTAGTGCGAAAGCAGGAGGGGTAAGTGTGATTCCTAGTTAGTTGTATATTCAATCCCAGCCACTGATAACCCTAAATACATAAAAAAAACTACAAGCAATCCTAAAATGCGATTGAAAGAATATAATTTATATTTTCCAAACACGTCTTATTACACGTCAAGGCTATATTACACTGATGGAGTAAGTATGGTAAAGGTACGATTTAGATTAAATTTACCCGCATTTACGTAGAAGGAGAGTGTGAAACAATTTAGGAACAACCTTGCTATAACACCCAGCTGGGATTCGAACCTCTACCTCCCCATCAACGGCCAATCTGACTAAACTAGATCGATACTAGCCCACATGCCCACCGTTGCGGGTGATATATCCTCGTGTTATGGTCTACCTAACCAGATTATTTGCTTAGCAATGTGATAACTATTTGGGTTGGCAAGCCAACAAATCCATTTTTACGAAAATATATTACTAGCCGCATGGGCATTGAACTCAGTACTATTATATTAGTAAGCAACACAATGTACCAAGATCTCCAAAGATTCTTGATACAACCCGCACCGGTAGATACGCAGGTATAGGCGGAATTCTCGTATTATATGGTTCGGCGGTGACGGGAACGTCGAATTCCGGCTTGGTGTACCGAGGAGGGTTTTTACTGAATGATTTTCCACGCTCTCCCCCCCCCTTAATTTTTTGTCTATAGCTACATTTTCGAAGAAAAAAACTACTTCAGGTTATACAATGGGGATGAATTTCAAGAGGGTTCTATTCTGATGATAGATGAAGCGAATAAAAAACGATTCGACTTTATTTATTGCATTTTGTAAGCTGTAGAGTATTTGCATACCGTACATACATATACATACATACATACATATTACATGCACACATCCATATTACATACACACATCCATATTACATATTACATACACATACCATGCACATAACATACATTGCATACATACATACATAAATTACATTCATACATACATCGTACAGACCAACGGACAACTTCATTGGGCAAATTTCTTTAACGTTTTTTGACTTCAAGATGAAGTTAAATCAATGCCAAGTTCTGTATGTACTCGTATGTAAATCTCAGTTTTATCTTTCAGAAATATAAATTTTCCTGTAAGCTACAACAGTAATTTTCAAAGATGAGCGAATTATATTGACGCACACAGTGTAGTGTTTGGGGTCTGCAATTTAAAATATTGGACACAATCTATGATCAAAGATACATTAAAGTGGGAGTTTAGGAGACGCTATTATTATTATTACTATTATTATTATTATTACTATTATTATTATTACTATTATTATTATCATTAGCACCGCGTCTTACTACCCGTTCGGGTTATACGCACTTACGCTAATATGCAATGGTAGGGTGATTGTGAGATGAAATGGAGGACCTACAGTTTAACGTGGGATCCGAACCACGGTGGAGGCCTGGCATTCCACACATTTACAAGTTGTGATTAATACACATCTTGTCAGAGGTGAAGGAAGGGTTTGGTAACCAGATAAATCTGTGCCGGGACCGAAAATTGAACCCCGGACCCCCAGAAGTCTGATACCTTACCCCTAGACCGCCAGGTCACCGACGAGAGACGCGAGTAAAAACACATATTGTAATTTTATTCACATGATGTATCAACAGTTGTTTAATGCCTGTCATGAGCATAGCGCCATTAGATGACAAACTTTTAAATAAAGAGGAAGAGTCATTAAATTAAGTTCCACTTATTTATAAAGTTTGTACAATATATGCAGCTACGAAAATTATCTCGGATGGTTTACTATATTGTCCTGCGACTATGAGTGCGATTGTTGCCTTCGCATGTCCGGGATAATCTTTCAAACCTCGCTGTTTTCTTTGATAAAACCCTGAGAGACGGTATAACGTAGTTTACGTGTCATCCTGTAGAGTAAAAACTCTAAGGGATGATACGCGTGCCAGACGACGGATCCCCTCGCTCAGCCCTTAACCACGAGGAGACCAAGTGAATCCCCCTTCGGAAACCTGCGCGGAGGGATTTTCAAACAGGTAATGTGATGTGAAACGAAAGAGGTTGCTTTATGTTTATAGCTACTCTGTCCTATTCCTGAGCTCAGTCGGCAGCACATTCTACCTACTGAGGCTAAAGCTTGATTCACACGTTTGCTGAAAATATAAAGCAGCAGAGTTGGTACCGATGATGGGGAGATCAAGGTTTGAATTACCAAATGGATTTCCCCTCTTCCTCCACGCAAATGTGGGTCAAATTACTATAAACATAACCTTCCTAATTTCTAAGACCATTAGCATAATTAGTATATAAGCGTATAACCCGAACCGGTAGTAAGATGCGGTGCTAAAAAAAATATCAATAGCTTTCAGGCCACACACACGACTGTGTCGATTTATGTAGCAAACCCGCCTCGGTGGCTTAGTTGGCTAACGCGCCAGTCGTGTTGAGCTAGACTAACGAGTACGGGAAGATCGAGGTTCGAATCTCGGTCGGGTAAACTGGGGTAGTTTTTCCTAAATGGTTTTCCACTCTCCCTCTACGCAAATGCGGGTTCACTTCCTCTAAAATTCAACTTTCCCAATTCCTAATCCAGTAGTGTAATTAGTACTTGAGCGTATAACCCGAAAGGGTAGTAAGATGCGGTGCTAAACTAATTAATTAAGTAATAATGATTTATAGAGCCCCCCCCCCCTCCCCGACATACCTGCAGGTCCAGCGCGTGAGATATCACATACCGGACCCGTCACAAGCCAAGACCATTTGCATGAGGGTGGGCGGCACTCTTATAGAACAAGCTGATCCAGTAAACTAGTTTGAGGCACTATCGCTAGAACAGCTTGCAATTACGTCACAGAGGTATGCGCACGCGTGGACGCGAAGTCCATAGAAAAGCAAGTGTGAAATCTACGTAAAATTCACCAATACTGTTTTGTTAGCAATTTGTCATTTATTTTAAAGAAGGAGTTTAGCTCGATTTTACATTTTATAACGTGATTTATTCATAAAATAACGGATTTAGTTAAATTTGATTGAATTTGAAACAAGAATTGATTAATCAACAGTCCGCAATAGAAAATGCGTTGTGTTTCAGGTGTAACGTCCCGCTTCAAATCTTTTAGTTCGTGGCACTAACACCGCGAGCTCTAGCGACGTGGTTCTACGTGCCAACATTAGAGTGGCGTTTCTATACCAATCCCTTTTTCCATGACCAAAACTGTCGTGTGGTGTCGGCTGGATGTAAGATTAAGCGACACATGGCCTAGTGGTCGGATTGTAATTCCAGGCCTGTGAAGGGTCAGTTCAAACCCTAGATGTATCAGTTTGGGGGGGAAGGGGGGAGGGAGGGGGGAGAGGCTGTAGCAGGCGATACCAACTGCGCATGTTCAATGCACTTTGCCTCTCACCACTTGCTACTGTAATATTTCAAGTGTGGTTTTGTGGATCCGTTGTTAACATTTGATTTATATTTTCTTTTTTTAAGAGCGCGAATCCCACGCCAATCAACTCTGTGAGACAGTCGACTAGAAATCGTAGATTTACACGAACACTATTGCACGTGGATCATTTATGATTAAGAATTAATGGAGATAAAGAGTTAATAAAAGTTCCTAATAGTGAACATTGGTGAAGTATTTAATGATAAATGATATTTAGATACAAACCTCATTGAAAATACTCTTTTTGACCATTTTAAAATGGCTTCACAGCCAAGCATTGTGCACAAATATTAATTCTATCATAATAGGGACACACTGTAGTTATTAACAAGAAACTTTGTCACTTTGTCCCCCATCGTCACCGCGGAAAATTTCGAGTAATCATTCAAATACGAATGCACTGCACACATTTCTGGAATATCGTAGGTATTTTCTTTTCCCTTTTACTCCCATACCTCACGTGAACCGGGAGCTGAGTTGGGCCTGCTATGATGAACGCTCTTAATATGGATGTAGACAGGGAATTTTTTCAAATTAATTTCTAACTAACTTTATTGAAAAGTACCAGTCTATAACATACTCATGGAAATTGAGATCCAGTAAACACTAATAACCAGAATCCGAAAGTTGATGCCTATAAAAACGCAAAAAATGCACTTAAAAAAAGTGTAAATATCTATCAAAATCTACAGATTTAATCACTACCTTTAAAATAACACTAATTATTTAGTAAAATATTATCATTGTTGAGCAAAAAAAAAATTACATAAATTTATATTTTTACCATAAACTATAGTTTGTGTGCCGTGTGCTGATATAATCAATACGTTTGAAAAGTACAAGTTAAATACCCTAATATAAAAAGGGTTTGGCCAGATTAGCGTTAAGAAACATCGTCGCTACACCACGATGAATTGAAGACAATCATCCTCCATGTTTGCTTATGAAAGGCAAGAGTTGCTGGATGGCTACGTTGATAACCAATCAACCTCAGTCTCCATAGGCCCTCTGCGCGCATCTACAAGGCCCGCACCATGCGGTCAATGGGCCCTGACGACCTCTAGGCCTGAAGCGCTGATGTACAACACAGGAGAAGGGAATGTTATTGCGATATGTTTACCCAGTTTTTTTTCTCTCTATCAGGAAATGTTTCTAGAGTCCAATTTTCATGGAAAGAGCATTTCAGAAAATACAAACCGTCTTTATCCACCCAGAATTGATAAAATCTTGAATATATTATTATTGTTATTTTATAGATATCCATAGTATCCATCAAAAATTACAGGTTGCAGTTCACAAGACTTGGCGTATAAATACGTGAAAAAAGATGTAGTAGATTTTCTAACTGTCAGATAAAGCCCTTCCTGTGAGATTTGGACTATATTTCTCTGGTCGTCGTTCTGGAGCAAAACAATTTGAGAAATAAACTTTCTTTTAGAATTATATTTTTTTATATAATTATTTATGTTTCCGGAATGGGAACTATGCACGACATTAGGTGATCAATTGTTGCTCAGGACAACAGGTTCGAAATTCCCCTCCGAGGCCGATTAGTTAGTGAAGTATATTTTAGGTCTAAGCATCGCTTATTCGAGCCCAGTTTGTGCCTACAATATGAATAATTTTTTAGTATGGTTCTCCCATTGCACGCCTCTAACACCGCGCTTCAGTGTAATCCAAGAGGAGTGTGATCGACTCTCACCAAGTCCATTTTCGCCGATGAGCGTCAATTAAATGAATTAAACTGCGGAAATTGCTGTTACAGCCCCCAATAAAGTTTTTATTTTTTGAAAGAAAAGACTGAAAGCTACAGTTATACAAAATTTGGTATTTATTTATTTTTATCTTGGTGTAAAACCAAACGAAAAAAAAGTTTGCCCTGTGCAGTTGTCCGTTGATCTGGACGGTGTATATTTTTTTTATAAAAACACTCTCCAAATCGTAAATTGCAATAATTCAAGCATAATCTTCCTGTATTAGCTTTGTCTATTATCACAATAAAACCGTATTTAGATTTAACTAATTTAGATAAACCTTAGTAGGATTTTCTTTCGAAAATGCAGTTCTATAGAAAGAAAAATAATCATGAAAGGGGTGCGCACTTATGGTTTTGCCAAGTATTATCCATAAATTATAATTTATGACGATGTATCTGAGTGTCTAGTAAAATTGTTCTGCTCTAAATTAAGTTATTTTAAAATGTTTTTTGTCCATGGTTCTACAGATTTTGACCTAAATAGATACGATTGTCTGGGGCACCGTGGGAAAATCTTTCCACCAGAAATATAATAATTAAAAAAAAATTAATTCTTAATATTAGATGACTTGAAGGAACGACTAACATTTTGGGAGCTGAAGGAGGAGGCAGAAGACAGGGAGGGCGCATTGGCGGTTTAAGTCCAATTAAATGACAAAAAGAATGGACCTGCAGTAAGACAAAACACCTAATAATAATAGTAATAATAATAATAATAATTCATTTTGAGCAACGCCACTTATTTTCACTGATAAACTAATATTGAATGAAGGTTTTATAAAAATAAGTCATGACTTGATTATATGGCATTGAAAGGAGTAATGAGATTCAAATGTAATAAATACCTTTACTTCGGTAAATATTTTGTAAATCCAACTTTCCGAGGCTTCTAAATCGCCATAACAACGCAAAGTTTTATAAGACCTGACAAATATTTTTTGAATTTCAGTTAAATCCATCGTTAGCTATGGCATGTGGTAGGTTTGCTATGTGTACATATTGTTCCAATAAAATATACTCCCTTCGTTTTACAAGAAAGAATTTATAAACAAATAAATAAAGAAAAGTTCGAAAAAGCGCCACATTATTCATAGGTCAAGCTGAGCTTCAGTGCGTTAATGTTATAAGTCGATTAATATTTACGGCGACTTTTGAAGCATACAAGTATTTATTTTCTTAGAACAAGAGTATACTTCACCCTTTCATACTCGCGTGCCTCACGTGTTGTTTCTTCACACAAGTGTAAACAACCTTACGACGGTAGACACACCTTTCAGACTAAATATTTAGGCAACAAGGTTTTATATAGTCATTCCATGCTTTTTTTTTTAGTTTTTGTTTAGCGCCGCGTCTTACTACCCGTTCGGTTTATACACTTATGTACAAATTACTCTAATACTTTTAAGGATGAGGAAGGTTCTGTTTTGCAAGTGTACGGGTATTTGCCTGGAGAGAGAGTGGAAAATAATTTTGGAAAAACCATCCTCAGTACACTCGAGAGAGGTTCGAACCTCAATCTCCCTGTCATCGGCAGTCTAGTCTATTGAGAGAGTAGCGCCTTAGACCATGCGGCCACTGAAGCGGGCTGGAAGAGGTTACTAGATCTTTTTTCACTGATTCATTCATGTGATCTGCGGCTGTCACTTTTGATAGATATTATCAATACCTATGAAATAATATTCATAATATAGTATTATTATTATTTAGCACCGCGTCTTACTACCCGTTCGGGTTATAGCCTACGCATAAGTACTAATTACACTAATGGATTAGGAATTGGGAAGGTTGAATTGAGAGGAAGTGAATCCGCATTTGCGTGGAGGGAGAGTGGAAAACCACCCCCAGTTCACCCGACCGAGATTCGAACCTCGATCTCCCCGTCCTCGATGGTCTGGCTCAACACGACTGGCGCGTTAGCCAACTACGCCACCGAGGCGGGTAATAATATAGTAAAATGTTATTAATGTTGGTTGCAAAAAAATTTGTTTGTATTTTGTAAAAGGTGTTCTAAATGGACATTCGTAAGAAAATCAAGGTATATTACGTATTACGAAGTTGACACAATCTATGTTAGTAAAGGCCTACAAACATGTCGCATGACGTCAAACATTATAATGTATGTCAAATGGATTTGCAACTAATTTTCCACCACTTTGTACGATCTAAAGTCACCGCGGAAAAAACCCAACACCTTGTTTTAAATAAAGACAATTATGAAATAAAGCAATGACTCACAACGATCATACACGCTTCGCTGAAAATGTTTAGCACCACCACTTTTTTTTTTTTACTCGAGCAATTATTTAAATGAAGATTGAAGCTGCACCAAGTTTTGTTTGTGAGATGTGAACATCTTCATTAAGTAATTCTGATGAAACATTAAAGTAGGTAGTGGTCTGGAAATTATAGCAGCTTGGGTCATCTCTGTTTGGCACCAGAAACGAATGTTGCTTTTTAAATCGGTAAAACAGGGCAACTTGTTTAAATAGGTCACGTGACACATAAGTGACCACTATGAGACCTTAGTCAAGCGCAGGGGTGAGTCAGGATTTACGAGAGATAATTAATTTAGAAGAAAATTAGTTCAATTGGCAACGAACCCCGTTAAGTGTTTTTTCATGAAACTGTTTCTCACTCTACTTCCAAGCAAATGCTGGTAGATTACCTCTAAAATGTTTCCATCCTCATCCCTACCCCATTAGAGTAATTATCGTATATATTTATAACCTGAACAGGTAGTAAAACGTGGTGATAAACTAAATGGTACGCTGCACCATACAGACTTTATCTTCTATTTAAAAATATAAACATTTATTAAAAACTCTTAAGATTTGTTAAACTAATTAATATACATTGTTGCATAAACACTCTACCAAAGAGCGTAAATGAAATAATACACACTTTTATATAAACATTGAGAAAAGAGGAACATCTTTGTCGATCATAGAGCATTACAATCAATTTCTGTTTTCAAAAAGCTGCATAAAAAATAAATATGCTATATTTGCTTAAAGGTCAGAAACAATTAATTTTATAAAACATATTCTAAATAAAATACTTTTATTTTAAATACCAATAAAACTTTATTGAGATAAGTTATTCCATATATCAAATAGTTGTGGATATATGATCAAAATCGGAAATTTCCGCTTATGTAAAGTACTCTTCAAGTCATTTTCACGGAAAAATGGGAATATCATTATAGTGTATTTTGAGAAATTATATTTTTATCTCTTTTTGCCCTTCAATAAACTACCCTTAATTTTAAGAATATGTATCTGATTCCAAAAACTTCTCAGTGGAGCCTTACGAAAACCCGTTTAGATGACCGCATGCTCTAAGGCACTATTATCTCAATAGACTAGACTGCCGATGACAGGGAGATCTTGGTTCGATCCCGGTCGGGTGTACTGATGGTAGTTTTACCTAAATGGTTTTTCACTCTCTATCCACGTATATGTTTGTATACTTACTCTTAAATTTAACCTTCTTCATCCCTAACCTATTAGCGTAATTAGTACATAAGCGTACGACTCGAATGGCGGTACTAAAACAACCTCTAGAACCGATGAAACATGCATCAGTGGGAATTCGAACTAAGATGTCAAGCTTCTATGGTTTGATTTTCGGATGACGGTGAAAGTTTGAATCCCTACAGAGTGCATTTAGGATGGCTTTTCCTAAACAATTTTCCAGTACATTTCACGTAAAATTCTACATTCTTCAATGTGGTTAAATGTGGATAGCCCGGACGGGTAGTAAGACATGTTTCAGAATAAAAATAGACACCTACGACACCTAATTCTTAGATAGTTAATTCATCACTGTAAAAAAATAAAAAATAGCGGTGCCATGTTTTTTTACTATGTCGCGAATAGAACTCAGGACTTTTAGCTCAGTAAATAAACTCGCTACCGACTGGGTTAAGATGGTTCGATAACTCAAGTTTACCACATCTATAATGATCATCTCAAAATAGCAGGGACATTTTATAACATATTTAAAATAAGTTTAAAACAATCCCAAATTTATATTCATCTTTAAAACAATATTTTTAGCGCTTTGTCTTCATATCTGTTCGGGTTATACTAATTACACTAATGGTTTTAGGGAAAATAAAGGTTGAATTTGTAAAAAGTGTACACGTATGTGCGTGGAGAGAGAATGGGAAACCATTCAGGAAAAACCACCCTCAGTACACCCGACCGGGATCGAACCATTGTTTCCCATCATCAGCAGTCTAGTACATTGCGAAAGTGTCACTTTAGACTATACGCCCACCATAAATCCGGGATATTCAAAATTAATGTCGTAGTGATGAGGAAGGTAGGGTTTTAGAGAAATGTATCCTCATTTGTGTGGAGGAAGTCATTTCGGGGAAAAAAAATCTTTGTACACCCAACCGTATTCAAAACCCAAGCACCTCGTCAGAGGAAAACCAGATCAGACAAACCTGACGCTTTGGACAGCGTGACCACTAGTGTGGATCAGCAAACAAGCAAATATCTAGACTAGATTTGTCTGCTCAGTCTTTTTCCCGATAGATCTAGCTTTTTTTTTCAGAGTGGGTCTATTGGATAGAAAAATCAAATGACGGCTTAAGGGATTTCAAGGTCTCTAAACAAATCTTAATCGAGCTTTTTTTCTGCGGTAAATAAATACTTTGCTTGAGTGCTCTGTTTATTGTTTTTGTTTTTTTAATTTTCAAGTGATCCAAGGGTGAGGTAGGAAAATTTAAATTTAGTCTTGCATTTGTGGGTGTACAGCTCTTGTTAAGTGGGTTCTAAAAGTATTTTCTGAGGCATAAATTATTCCCTCTTAATTGATGAAGTACATAGGATATTAATTTTAACAATATTTATCTTGCATAAGGTATTTTAACAGGCTATTTTTACCCCTTTCAGTGGTCAAATGGTCCAAGGCATCACTCTTACAGTAGACTAGACTGCCGATGACGGGTTGACCGGGGTTTGAATCCCGGTTGGGTGTAGTGAGGATGGTTTTTCCCTAAACGGTTTTCCACCCTACCTCCACGCAAATGCGGGTAAACTTCCTATAAGCTCAACCCGTTTCGAACCTAAACCTTAGCGTAGCTAGTGAATATGCGTAAAAACCCAAACAGGTATTAAAAGGCGGTTCTAAAAAAATGATCCAAAATGTAGATTTATTTAGCGTGGAATTTTATCACTTTTGGCGGAATTTTGGTAACATGAGTTGGTAATATAAATTTCGACCCCTCCATGACTAGGAGAAAAGTATCCAGTATAAGGTTGGTTCAGAGCAATAAACAAAGCACTAGTTTTCTCAATTTGGGCCAGATTACCCCCACCCCAAATAAAACCCAGACCACGTTGAAAGTGCGGGCGGTCCGGTTCATTTTGGCGCTGGATGTGCTAGAAAGAGGTTAAGGGCAGAGATAGTACTTTGGACGGGAGAGTATGGTGG
>CABFWB010003832.1:0-25934 GCA_902151455.1 Timema bartmani | reverse complement strand
AAATATTAAATGATATTTGGATAAAAACTGCATTGAAAATGCTGTTTATGACCATTTTACAATGGCTTCACGGAAAGGCACTATGCAGAAATCATTATTCTGTCATAATAGGGACATACTGTAGTTATTAACAGAAAAACTTTGTCACTTTGTCCCCCATCGTCACCGCGGAAAATTTCGAGTAATCATTCAAATACGAATGCACTGCACACATTTCTGGAATATCGTAGGTATTTTCTTTTCCCTTTTACTTCCATACCTCGCGCGAACCTGGAGCTCAGTTGGGCCCGCTATGATGAACGCTCTTAATTATGTCCTATAACGTAGTTTAGTTGGTAGCGCACCTGCGGAGAACAGTGAAAGCTCACAAGAGGACCTCATATCAAAAGCGCACAAAGATATGGATCAAAAGCACACCTAGACTTTAGAATCAAAAGCACATAGGGATAAAACAACTGATTAACGTGGCAATATGGCAAACATGTATTTAAACTAACCCTTTGCTCAGTTACAATAATATAATAAAACTGCAATGAACAAACACCCCATCCCCTTAATCTTTACTAATGTGGTTAGGTATGGTTAGGTTAGGTTAGGTTTTGCCATCTGGGGCTCAGACACTCTAGTATGACTTTGGTAGGAAGAACAGTAGAAGCTAGTTACTAAGACAATTTTAATATATTCATACATAAAGTCATGTCATCTGCAGAAGTTACTTTTGATGGATATTATCAATGCCTATCAAATAATACCAATAATATAAGAAAATGTTATCAATGTTAGCCGAAAAGAAATATGTTTTAATTTTCGCTATTGTTCTTCCAACCAAAATCGTGGTATACAAACAATGGTACACTTTTGATGCTCCCACCTTATGCGCGTCTGATAGACTCTTAAGCAGGTACACAAATTCGGCCTTTGCGCTTTCAGTGCGTAGCCGCGCACTTGACCAATGAGCTCTTTGATTCGCTTCCCGACACAACTGAATTATTTGTTATGTGTGAAATTGGAGTTTCACAATTCACAGGGATGAATTTGACTGTCGAGATATTGGCCGTTTTTGTCTGTTCTAGAGCAAAGTTGGTTTGTAGGTCGGGAGCTGATATAATCAGTTTCTTGCATCGGTCTAAATAGTAAGCTCATTTAGTCTGGTTGCCTACTTGGAGATTTCGAAGCTATTTTGCGAAGTGGGCTGCAACTTAAATTGACGTACCTAAGCGCTATCACACTTAGACACCAATCGTACGAAACATAAATAGAGGGAAGAAAATTAGCAGTTCACCCTGCGAAGTCTCTTGTTTATCTGCTGAACACTTCCCCTCTTCTTCCGACGAATTTACACAGTCTCTTTAATATTTTCGCCTTGAAAACAGTGACTTGCGTTTGCAAAGATGGGTTTGATGCGCTTCCCATCCATCTGGAACTGGGCATATACTCAACTTTTCGTCTGGTTGGCGCTGCCCATACCATCTGGTAAAAATCACATGTCCTTGGAAAGTTCAGAAAGTGTGGTGGTTTACCGTCGATTTCAGCAATGGATTTCTACGAGCGAGCGAGAAAGAGCCTAAATTTTTTACCGGTAAAGGTATTTTCACATACCTTTCAGGGTTCTTTTACATGCCACAACAGACATGGGTCCGACGACTTTACTTCCCCACAGAAGAAAGTTGTCATACGGATTTTTATCGCTCAAAAAAAATTCGTGACCTCAACTGGGTTTGGGCCCACGGACATCGGGTACTGAAGAGAGCACTTAACCCTAAGACCCCTGAGGTTGACTTCACAATTTTACGTACATTAACTAAATGTTACCCCCGCCAGGGGGTACAAGATCGTGGTACGAATCGCGGTCGGGTGTAGTGGGGCGTTTCCCCTCCCCACAAATGAGGGTACATTTCTTATAAAATGATAACATCCTTCTACCTATCCCATTAAAAGTGACCCAGGCCACAGGCTGGAAAAGGTAATGTTTATAGAAAAAAAGCATATCCCATTAGCGTAATTAATCTATGTGTTGTCCCCAACGGGTTCCAAGACGTGGTGAACCGCATACATCTTACATTGTTATTATTCTAGGATGGATCTCAAAACACACAAGGGAAAAACAATGTTTAAATTATGAGTACCAGCTTGACTTTCTAAACTGTTGCTAACGTGGAATTCACAACATAATAACCAATAATATTTTTAAGATGTTTATTATTATAAAATAAAATCTTGTTACAATGTTGCTGCAGTCCATAGGGATTGAAAAAAAAAGCGACGCTTTGTCTACTGTCCTAAAGGTTGCCTAACCGTGAAGCTGACGACGCCTTGCCTCTCAACCTGCAGGTTGCCTAACCGTGAAGCTGATTGTGCCTTGCTACTCAACCTGCAGGTTGCCTACCCGTAAAACTGATGGCACCTTGTCTACCGTCCCACAGATTGCCTAACCGTGAAGCTAGCGGCACCTTGTCTACCGTTCCACAGGTTGCCTAACCGTAAAGCTAATAGCACCTTGTCTACCATCCTACAAGTTGCCTAACAGTGAAGCTAACGGCACCTTGTCTACCGTCCTACAGATTGCCTACCCGTGAAGCTGACGGCACCTTGCCTCTCATCTTTGCAGGTTGCCTACCCGTGAAGATGACGGCGCCTTGCCTCTCATCCTGCAGGTCGCCTACCCGTGAAGATGACGGCACCTTGCCTCTCATCCTGCAGGTCGCCTACCCGTGAAGATGACGGCGCCTTGCCTCTCATCCTGCAGGTTGCCTACCCGTGAAGATGACGGCGCCTTGCCTCTCATCCTGCAGGTTGCCTACCCGTGATGCTGACGGCGCCTCCACTAGTGCAAGGCGAGGCCCCGTCCCACGCATGGCTGGTTGCGCTCGTTTCGAACTACGGGGCGGAACACATCTCATATGATACTCAGGTTCCTTCCTCTTCCTCCCTCTCCCCTTCACTGCGAGGAATATGCTCATGTGGGAGCTTTGAAGGGAGAGCTTACCGAACGAGAAGAGAACGAGCTTTGAATTTCAGAGGCATAGACATATATTTCTTCTGAATAGAAATGTTTTATTTTTATATTCGTATGTATGAAGTTTTTCACTCTTTATACTGTAGAAAATGTATCGTGGAGTTTTCAAACTGACGTATATAAAAATAATATATTTTTATTTTATTTTAATAGAAACTACAAGACCAAATTAAAACACGGTCGTCGAATGAATATACTCATGTATATGTAGGCCTACTATACACCCTGTTCACTCTGAATGCCAGGTCAGTGGTTCTTAACCTTTTATTACTCGCGGCCCCCTAAATATCCTAAAATATTCTCGCGGTCCTCTAGTTGTTACTAACGTATTACTCATTAAGATTTATTATAACATTATGACTTTATTTACTGATTATAACAAGCAAATAAAAAAATATGAACTAACTTATCTAAATGAATTTAATGGGAACTCTGCTGTTGAACACTTTCCATTAATTTGTATATTCTTGTTTCAATTGAATTACTTAATGCTATTCGCATGCAGGAGTCGATTCTGAATCGATTTCACTGCTTCGTTTTAATATTTACCATTGTGGGAAATCCCTTTTAACATAAATAAGTAGAAACTAAGGGCAGCAAATTTTGAATGGCAATGGTAAACATATGGAAATTATTTGTACTATCCGTGATTTCTATTATCCGTGCTTCCAGTGCATTCAACGCTACAAAGAAACTAATTTCTCTCCACGGCCATAAATAATTATTTGTGTTTACGATTAAAGATCATTATAGATTTAATATGAGATGAAATAATGATCAAAATTAAAAATGCGAACAGTAATGAGACTCACAAAGCGTGGGGTTCAAATCCCAGGCGGGTGTACTGAAGGTGATATTTTCTAAGTGGTTTCCCACACTACCTTCATTCAAATGCGGGTATATTTCCTCTAAATTCTGGCTTCCCCATCCCTACACAATTAGTGTGATGATAGTGCGTACATGCAGGAAGGGTAGTAAGATCTCAGTACGGTAGGCCGGAATTGCGAGTTAAGTCCAATTTCATAGTAAGGGTCTTTTAATAAACACAAACACATTTTTTATGGACCAAATTTAAAACTTTGGATTATCTTATTAATGTTATTTTATAGTTATTGATAATATATCAAAAGTGATCATATGATTTGACTAATTATTTATTTGAGGTATTTAACGTAAATTTTCTGAACAGATTGACTATATCAGCACACGAGAATTTCTATGAGCGAGAGAGAAAGGGCCTACCGATGTTCCCAGGAAAGGTATTTTCATGTACCTTCTAGAGTTTTTGTACATGCCACAATTGACGTGGGACCGACGGCTTTACTTCCCATCCGAAGGAAGTTGTGCTACGGATTTTTATCGCTCAAGACAAATTCGTCGGCCCAGGCTGAGTTTGAACCCACGAACATTGGGTCCTGAAGTGAGTTGAAGACTTGATTAATGAATGCGTGAAGGTAGATCCAGTAGCTTTTCTAGCTGTCAGATAAGGTTCTTCCAATAAAAACTGGACTGCACCAACCAACCAATTTCTTATACTGAAATCCTGGAATTTTACAGTTCTTCCAAACAAAATATTTCGCTTTTCCTTGATTCACTATTTTCCATCTTTCCATGGTGAATATGATTTTTCTATGTATTACATTGATAGTGTATTTATCAAATATAGTTTATAAAAATGTTGATGTTTATTAACTTTTTATAAGTCGTATTTCCAGCTATATATGTTTTAGGTATTTTAACACTATAAACCGTGTCCGTAAAAATACTAAGCTTATCTTGCGTTCGTTCCTTTCCATCCCATTTTAACTAAAAGTTCTAGTTTAAATTAAAAACCTTTTACTTTAGTTCAGTGTTTATCAAAGTGTGGACCACGGTGGCCTGTCAGGTGATCCGCAGGATCCCAGGAAGTTTAGTAATAATAGTGAATTAAAGAAGGTTAGTAACATATAATAGAAACATTTGAAATTATATGCAGAAAATCAAATATGAAATATCTCTACTAGGCTCTATTTATTTCCTAGGTAGACAAAAGTCATATACCAAACTTAAGTCAACAATTCTAAACAATTATTTATAGAAAATGTATGAGATTTAAAATCTTAAAAATAATCAAATAACTACTTACTAATGCAACGTAATGATATGGTATGTTTTTCAACATTTTATTTAATATATTTAATATATTGATTTTTGTCTTGTATCTTTATTCCTAAAGTGTAAATGTCTAAAAAATAATGATTTTCCTGGATAATATTCAACAACCCCCCTCCCCACTCTGAGGGCCTTGGTATTTCCTCGGTGCATATAGTATCTTTTGATGGTTGGTAATTCATCGCAAAAATGTTGAGAAAAACTACACTAGTGTTTATTTAAAAAAAAATCCATCATGTCATTCTGCAATCGAGACATACCAACCGAGCGGCCACCATCTGTTGGCGAAGATAGTGCCAACTTATGCAAATAGAGGGTGTCATGTGGTCAGCACAACGATACCAGATATACCACTTTTTTCATTAAAGTCCTCACGAGGCTGAGCTGACCTTGTTTCAGACTCAATGCTTCAGAGTAAATCTGGAAGCGCCGGGAATATAACCCGGAACCTCTATATCTGTAACCAGGAACACTGACCACTTGACTACAGAGGCGACCAGTTTTTATAAAATCTACACTTAAATCTAGAGAAAATTAAAAGTGTGATGAATTATTATTATTATTATCATCGTGTCTTACTACCCGTTCGGGTTGTACGCACTCACGCTAATGTGTAATGGTAGGGTGGCTGTGAGATGAAATGGGGGACCTACAGTTTAACGTGGGATCCGAACCACGGTGGAGGCATGGCATTACACACATTCACAAGTTGTGATTAATACACGTCTTATCAGAGGTGAAGGAAGGGTTTGGCAATCAGATAGATCTGTGCCGGGATCGAGGATTGAACCCCGGACCCCCAGCACAGAAGTCTGACACCTTACCCTTAGACCACCAGATCACCCTAAAAGTGTGATGAAGATGAGTTTCGAGTAAAAGTCAGACATAACCGGGCAGACGCTCTACATAATGGGTCGGCAACCTTTTTGGGCTTTGGTCGACTTGTACATATTTTATCACAATTTCCGCGATCATCCTTAGATTCTACTCTACTTTTAATACTTCTTCTTTTATACATATTGTATTTATACCTTTAATTAAATATTTCCTTCAATACTTATATTTCTACCTTAATATAAAATAAATAAAATGTACACTCCGTTTACCCTGAGAGGTAAAGGTTTTACCTTGACGAATTACACTATGGCCCTAGCTTATAAGCTGTACCATAGTGGAATAATGCAAGGTAAGCTTGCCTTTTCGTAATGATGTAGTTTTCTTACACGACCGACTGAAAATGGCTGCAAGATCGACCGGTCAATAGCGATCGATCGACCTGTTGCCTACCCCTGCTCTACATGATGTTGGCTTCCAGCTTAAACGACTCACAGGACATCACATGTCTGAGACCACGAATACCATCAAGTGCTGCACCCCCCTTAATAGCATCCACTTACCGATCCTTCATTAAATAAACATCTAATCATTATATTATAATATAAATGCATTTTTCATGTTCCTTTCAATTCAAGAAGACTTCAAAACTATCGATTGTGTAAGAGTTAGAGGCTATTACATGGAAGATCACTGAGACGTGTTGAAGACGTCTAGAAATCCCGTATTATTTAAGAAGTTGCTTAGTATTTTTTAAATATAGCTTTCAAAAAAATGTAGGTGAACATTATCAACAGGTTCCTGACCAGTTAAATGGTATGCATTTTGACTTTAAAGTAAAAAAAAAAAAAGTTTTACGCTAAATATTATATTTCTGAAACTAAAGCAGAAGGTTAGAAACCTAGATCTAGCCTTCCTCTATCAATATTTCATATTTTGATAGGTTATAAAAATAACATTTTAATATAATGTGGGATTGTTTTATAGGGTTTTATGTAAGTTACCATAATTTTTTTGTAAAACCCTTTAAACCTTTTAACTGGTCAAAAGTTCCTCCTACATTTTGGTGAAAATAATATTAAAATATCAAACCACTTCTTAAATAATCCGGGATTTATAAACGTCAGCAGGGCTTCTCAATACTCTACCATGTATCACAATTAAGGCTAAGCGTCAAATTTCACATTTAAACTGACCAGGAGAAAAACCACTTAAGTCAACCTTCTCGCTTGTCCAAATCACAGGGTCTGTTGTTAGAGTCCAGCGATAGCTCACACATTTTGTGATTTTCCTGCAAACTTAAAGCATAGGCGTGCGCAGGGTGTTGCTGATGGGGGTGGCAGTTGGAAGACTGAGGGGGTGGGATCAATGCACCCCCCCGCCCCCACAATCTGTTTACTTTTCTTTAAATCAATTATAATATGTCAAAGACAAGAAAGAATCATTGTTTTATTTCACAAAATTATTCTTTGAAAAAACATACATATCGATTACCTACAATGCCATCCACCGGCTTAAGGGAACCATTTTTTTAGCACTTTTCAATAATGTCATCCACTTACGTATGCACAACCGGCCTTTCTTTGTTACATGAATTAGACTATTAGGTATTGTGGTAGGATCTCAGGCCTATATTAACCAATATCTTTGGAATATTCACCAACGTGGTTCCTTAAAAAAAAGTAAGGTACTGCATTCTTTTGTCACTACAACCGTTCCTGTTTTTTTAGGGGCAATCCGGTATCCACAATGCCACGCCTATGAGCTAAAGATTATTTTTCTTAGAGCTCTAAACCATTTTTATTTATGGCATCGGAAACCCTGTCATAATAGCGTTCAATGAATAACAGAAATTACAGATAGATTAAAAATGAATTACCCACAACAGTGGTCGAATGTTTTAATACATTACTCTCGTGTTAGACTGGATTACCGTTGATGGTGATATCAGAATTCAAATCCCAGTCAGGTGTACTGAAGGAGTTTTTTCCCTAAATTGTTTTCCAGTAAAGCAAATTCGAGTACATTTCCTCTGAAATTTTACCTTCCTCATTCATGCTCCACTAGAGTAATTAATGTATCCTATGCGTATAACTCAAACGGGTACTAAGATGCAGTGATGGAAAAAAATTAAAATGATTTAAAAAAATGGACAAAGCTCATCGGTACTTCCAGCTGTGATTCAAACCGTGACCTCCCTTTCACCTGAAAAATAGGACTTACTTCTTTCTGCACGTGCCCACTGCAGGGGTGGGTCCAGGGTTTTCGTAATGGGGTGGTGGTGGGATTTTTCACGGCACCCTGTCGGGGGGAGATGCCCCCTTAGGAAATTCTGGAGGCAAAAATCCTTCAAAATCTGAGAGTAAATTTGAGGGTAATTATTTCAGTGTAACGCTCAAACAACTTGAGAGTAGCCTTCATATTAAGGGTGAAGTTTGAAATTAGTTTTGAAATTTATTATAAGCAAATAATAAGAATGACAAATAGTGATTCTTAAGAGGGAAATAAGGTTAAATATTATATAAATAATTTATACTAATTGAATCTACGGATTTATGCAAGTTTATTAACATTTTCAACAACTAATTTAATTAATTACTCAGTTATCATTAGAGGAAAACCAATTAATGGTTGAAATTTTGTAAAAAAGCATAAGAGATCATCGTTTATTTATGTTTTTTTATTAATATGTTACTTAAATTATGTGTTAAAAATGTAAATCAATTATTGACAGTGATTGACACCTGAAGTAACTAGCTAGTGAGATATTACATGACAATACAACTAGTAATTTAGTAATTATAAAATATTTAATTGGTTTAATTTTTTAATTAATATTGTTAATACTAATGGAAACATTCTTGAGGGTCTACTCTAGAGGGTGCGCCCTCCTCACTCCCCCTCTGGATCCACCACTGGTCCACCGGCATAGTGGTTTGTTTTTGCACCACTTACTACCCGTCCGGGCTTTCCACATTTTGAAACATTAACGGAGTAAGGTCTGTAGGGATGAGCTAAAATTTAGAGGAAATGTACCCGCATTTTCGGGGGAGGAAAGCGAGAAACAATTTAGGAAATAACACCCTCGGTACATCCGACTGGGAATCGATCCCGGAACTATCCCTCAACGGTACACAAGACTAGAGGAGTTTGACGTTTAGTCCGCGTGTCTGTCGAAGCGGGTTTGTATTGTAGTAGTATAAGTATCAACTCGAAATATTAATTTAGTTCCCAACACATGATGTATGTAATGTGGCAAATACACATTGAAGCCGTGACCCTGGTCAGATATACTCACCACAGTCAGAATGTCGAGCTCCCCCAACCACTCGTTGAGAAGTCGCTCCGGGTCGTCCGGGTCCGGATCTGGTTCGGGCTCCGGGTCAGAGTCTAGCTCCGCCTCGCTCGTCGAGTTGTAGTTCGAGTCGTCGTACACGTCCATCTCCTGAAGCAAACCACACAAGTTACATTACGTCAGGAGGAAGGAGACAAAGTGTGTGTGAGTGGGAGAGAGGAGTGAGGAGGGAGGTGGGAGGTGGATGAGAGGAACATTAGAGTTCAAAGAATGTCCCTTTCAAATCTCGTTAAAATTTGTCAATGAATTGTGCAGTTATCGCGGAACAAACATACATATTTTGAGTGGCCGCCATTTTGAAACGATTGACTAGATAGATAAAATATTTACATGCGTTGTTTGGTCTAGATTCAAAGAGTGTCCCTGCCAAATTTATTTAAAATTTATTTAAAATGTTTGCAGTTATCGCGGAACAAACATATAAAATTTGAGTGACCACCATTTTGAAACTGTTAACTAGATCGAAACAATATAGGGATAAGTTGTTTGGTCTAGATTCAAAGAATGTTCCTGCCAAATTTCGTTAAGATTAGTTAATGAATTTGGCAGTTATCGTGGAACAAACATACAAATTTTGAGTGGACGCCATTTTGAAACGGTTAACTAGTCCGAAAAAATATACGCATTCGTTGTCCGGTCTAGATTCAAAGAATGTCCCTGCAAAATTTATTTAAAATATGTTAATGAATTTTCTAGTTATCGCGGAAAAAACATACAAATTTGCGGGGCCACAATTTTGAAACGATTAACTAGATCGAAAAAATATATAGATACTTTGTTTGGTCTAGATTCAAAGAGCGTTCCTGCCTAATTTATTTAAAATTTATTAGTGAATTTTGCAGTTATCGTGGAACAAACATACAAATTTTGAGGGGCCGCTATTTCGAAACTGTTGGCTAGATCGATAAAATATATACATGCTCGTTCAGCCTGGATTCAGAGAATTTTCCTGTCAAATTTCGTTAAAACTGACAATAAGCGCGAAACAAACGTCCGGACACTGGGCCGACAGAAATACAGATGAAATTATCGAGTTAAAACGGGACCTCCCTACGCTTGGTTAATATATTGTCAGTTCATAGGGTGTGCATTATTATTACGTTTAGAACCAAGTTTATTAACGTCTTAATCTAGGGTGTAGGGATGGGAAGAGTAGTGGTTTTAGCTTGATGGACCCACATTTGCGTGAAAAAGGATGGAAAAACCACATTTCAAATTATTTGTGGAAAACAATCCCCACCCCAACGACATTCAGTGCTTAGGCACGTGACAACCACTGTGAGTCTTATGATTCCAAGATAGTGGTCCAAATATTAATGTAAATCAGTAGTTTTAAATCGATAGTACGCGTATGCCTGGGGGTATGTGTCATATTTATTTAGGGGTACGCAGAGACAGTTTAGTATTAGTGGCCTTTATTTTATTGCTTTAACATAAAGTAAATAAATAAAGAAAAGGGCGAAATCCATTGGTGTAGATAAATATTTTATAGTCCTATTAATTAAATTTTATCTACAGCTAAGAAGAATATTGGTATTTTTTCGAGAGTATGAAAACCGATAAAACCAAATTGGATTTCTGTACAAACGTGTTGTGGGTTTGGGGTTCAATCCTCGTTCCCGGCACAGATTTATTTGATTGCCTTCCTTAACCTCTAACAGGACGTTTATTAATCACAACTTGTGAATGTGTGGATTGCCAGGCCTCCACCGTGGTTCTGATCCCACGTTAAACTGTAGGTCCTCCATTAGCGTAAGTGCGTATAACCCGAATGGGTAGTATGACGCGGTGAAAATAATAATTATTTTAAAACTCGCTGCTCAAGGGTCACATGTGGTTGGTTCTTAACCTCACTTCAAGCTGCCCTCGAAAATTTAAAAGTGTATTCGGAAATCCACTCGTAACATAAAATTTTCCGTTTTTGCATCATCCGATTTCCAGATGGAGCTAAATGATCTTCAATGTAACTCTGAATTGAAAGTAAAACTTTTCAGAAGTTCCTATGCCAGATTTTTATATAAAAAAAAACTTGCCTAAGGAAATGGAAGCATAAACGAATCATGCTCTAAAAACGACAACATTATTCGGATCCACCTACTAATGTGGACAGTCATTTTCTTTGAAGAAACAGATCAAATCAAGAGGTCGTTCTCGTCTGACTGATGAAACGTGAGAATTGCTGTGTCCAACATTGAACCTGATATTGACAAACTAATAAAAAAAAAGTGTCAAGTTTCCCGATAGGTCTACTTTAAGTTTATGGTACTGGAAACCTATTTATGTTTTCGTAAACACGTGCATTCTTCCAAATCAATAAATTCAGTGCAATTTTTTAAAGTGTTTCTTTACAAATTAAAATGTATATTTTGGAATCTAATAGTTCTTGCTTCTGACAGGGCTGCCCTTAGGAGTGTGCCAATGGCGCGATCATACAGGGACCCACAATTTTGGGGGCCCCATGCTTGCTTAGGTGACAGAGGGGAAACAAGCTGGAGAATTTGGGGGGCCGGGGGACATTTTTGCTTGTGCATTCGTATAGTAGTCTCCATATATAGGTGATTTAGAAAATGTTGTCAGAGTGTAAAAACAAATTAAAAAATAATCATGTGGTTTGATTTATTGAACGAGTGAAGTGAGTTTTCCGTCCACTGATTTGCATTTGTCTATTTGTAGAGGGTGAATATATATCATGATACTTTTTGAACGCATTAACCAATTTGATTCAAGCTTGGTACAGAATATGTTCTTTATACCTTTATACAGATCAGAATCGTCGGGGAAGAAAAACTAACTAAGGGTTGGAGATAAATCAACCCGTTTAGCACGGCTTCTAGCATTAATTATTACATGTATTTACCCTTTAAGGCATTTTAATATATCTTATGTGGGTGAAAATGGGTAAATAGCTGAAAACTACTGTTATAACGTTAAACCAAAATTAACTTTTTTAATAATTTTCTAGGGGTTTGGGGTTGAGGGTGAGGTATGTAACCGAGGGCTCCGCAAAGGAAGGCTATGGCGTCTGTGACCTCAAACGTTTTTTGAGTTATCACTTGTTTTTAGTATCAATAGCCTACTAGCGCTAATTTAAGATTATCTGTGTAAGTTTTCAATATTTCTCTTAAGTACGCTTTTCCAGCATCTTTTATACTATAATTTATATACCTATTAATAAAATTAGGATAAGGGGGAAAAGTTAGGTGGGTTGAATGGTGAAGTGTGGGGGAGAAAGAGAGTCGAAGTACGGTCCGCCATTGATCAGTTAAAATAAAAGCGGCCCTCAAGTGTTAAAAGGTTGTGTACCCCTGGTCTAAGGCGTCACTCTCGTGTTAGATTGGTCTACTGATGACGGGTTTGAATCCTGGTCGGGACTAGTGAGGGTGATTTTTTCCTAAAGGGTTTCTCACCATCCTTCCACGCAAATGCGGGTACATTATTACATCTAAAGTGCTTCCTCGTGATCAGCGTCCCTGAAAAATCATAGGTAAATATTTTATGACAATATGTTTAAAAAAAATTAAGTTCTGTAAATTTAAAAAAATTAAAAATTCAGTTTTTTTCAGAAATCAAAAGTGAAAGCGTCCAATTTTAATGAGTAAACTTGGAACTATTTTGTATTTAATACATGATGCAAAATGTTTCATGCAAATTCATACATTAAGGAACTATTAGGAAAAATTCACTTTTTACGCCTAATTTTTACCCCACTTTATTTTTTATTTTATTTTACAAAAGCTCTTGCACTACTACACATGATTTTCTTTTCAAGATCGTTGAACTTCAGATATCCTATTTTTTTATCTCAGTGCAGACAAGGAGGGACATCCTGTTAAAAGAGTCTACCCTAATGGTGTTCCGGGTGGAGGTGTAAAACCACCCTGACCACACTATTTGGGAGATAAGGTCGTCCTTCCGTGGCGAACGATACGAGATAAAACAGTAATTAACATTGGCCTCGTAGTTACATAGTTCACGGTCGATGGAGCAAGACACAAGCGGGTCCTTTATGACCACCACTTTCAATTTCGGGTGAGTCGCAGCGGAGAGAGGGAAGGAGGGGCGGGGATGGGTTGTAAACCTCTAAATGGAAGGCCACGGTCAATAAAACATTTCAAAACCAAAATGAATCGAACCAAACAGTATTACACACGTATATAAAGCTCTTCTGTCAATGACGTAACTCAGGGTGGTCCAAAGTTTTTCATCCCAAAGGGCCAAATCTGATCATCAATTTGCATCCTGTGACGAAGATATATTTAGTAATCCCATCAACTTAATATAGGCCTAAAACAACATTTAATAAACTTACAACGCTTTTTTAAAATTGTATTTTTTTTGTTGGTAGAATCTTTCAAACTGTATTCTCAAAAATAGTTTTATTAATCTCCCAAACATATATTAAGAAATATGCACGAACGTACACGTTCACAAAACAACGTAGCTTTATAAATATATCTTTATACATATTTTTACTAATAAAATAAAACCACAATAAATAAAATACAAGCATGACTTTTTAAATACATATATATTTTTTTAATAATTAGTTATGTAACATCTGCCACTGAAGTTTTTCCCTCCAGAAAACTATGAGGGGGGCCACATTGTCAGTGAACGTGGGCCGCCAGTTGGACCACACTGCTTGTATGGTCACAGATAAATGAGAGAGTCAGACACTGACGTGTTATTTCATTTTCAGTTAATTTTCCTTTATTAAAGTGCTAGCCAACCTTCGAGACCGCCAACAGGCCAGCAATGAAAAAGAACAAAGCACAAGGGCTTAAAAATATATATGTATATTTTACAATGAAAGAGATTTAGTAACTAAATACTAATATAATGTAAAAACCAAAATGAGTTAATCCAATAGTAATAATTTATTTATTGATGAGTCCAAAATTAAAATTAAAATTTAAAAAAAGCCTATGTCGTCAGCCCACAATCGATCTATACCGATCAAGCAGCCGCCGTCTATTGACGAAGATAGTACCAACTTTGTGGAAAACAGGTTTTATAAGCACCGCGTCTTCCTAACTGTTCAGGTTATACGCATATGTACTAATTAAGCTAATGTGTTAGGGAAGAGGAAGGTTGAATTTATAAGAAGTATAACCGCATTTTGCGTGGAGTGAGAGTGGGAAACCATTTTGCGAAAACCACCTTCAGTTCACCCGACCGAGACTCGAAACCCGAGCTCCCTGTCATTAGCAGTATAGTATATTGCAAGAGTGACGCCTTAGACAATGCGGCCACCGAATCAAGTTGTAGGTAATTAGTGATAAGGGTGTACTTTATACACAAAACTTTATTATACTCGCAACTAGTGAATGTAATACAGGCCATTCAAAAAGAAAAAGATTTAATTTTAAACGTATGTATTTAATAATATAATAGCACTCAAAGAATTTCAGTTTAAAAGCACAACAAAAGCAAAACGAGCAAAAATGCACCTGTGGACTTGCAAGAAAAGTGGTTGTTGGTCTAATATCATCAGATGTGATGAAGATGGAAATACCGGATATTCGAATTTCGACTGTGTTTACTGGGGCGTATTTTTCTTTAATGGTTTATTACTCCTCCTCCACAAAAATGCTGGTGTCCGACACCTTTGCTAAGTGGGCAGAGTGTCCGATTCCAAAAATGGCCAAAAAATGTATCATTAGTGAAAATGGGGCTTCCCCTTTCGCAATGTTCAATTTAAGACCGGGGAACGGGGTGTTGCGTATTTTATAGAATTAATTTAGTTGGTGTGCTGATATAATCAGTCGGTTCAAAAAATGCACGTTAAATACCTCATTTAAAAAAATGCTGGTACATTTCCTCTATATTTTTTCTTCACCATACCTATCTATCTAGTCTGATTAAATATATATAGCCCGGATGGATATAGTAAAATGCGTTGATAAAAATAGTTCATGTTCTTATTTAATGTTTATGTTTATCAAGTGCACGTTAAATACACGCAAACATATATATATATATATATAAATATCTGTATATAAATATCTGTATATAAATATATGTATTTTTATATATGTATTAATATATATATATACACGCGTTATGGGAGTGCGAAGGTCACTTTTTAAATGCGAAGCAAAGTTAAAGCCTAGGTCGAGAATAAAGGTTTTTGTTGTTGTCACATAGCACTATTTTTATTTTTTGAACCAATATTAATTAAAGTGCATCTATATTATTATTAATTCCTTTAATCCCAAATGTGGAGCACTACCAGTCATAAGTGCCGTCAGTTTCTAAATGGCCCTCGCGAACTAGTCTGAATCCCTTCACGTCTGTATGCTAATGTAAGCCTCAAGGTGAATTGGATGGCCTCGAACACACGATCTACTGTCAGGATTGAAAAGAGAATGGCCCAGTTATTTTCAGCCGTGCATTAGTGCTGCATTTCCAACTGCAAGGCCGTTTCGTTAATCCAAGATAGCTTTCAAGCCTAAATAAAACACACATAAAAAACAGTAGAGTGCAAAAAAGAGTTATTAGTAGGGAGAGGATTTTTTTTTATGACGTGGCATCTTTTTTGGGGTTACATCACATACAATGTTTGTATACACATAAACTGTGAAGTGTTTATTTTTCAAGTCTTTTTTTGTGATTTTGGATTTTTAGGTTGTATTTTTTTACTTTGAATTATTTTCTGCGTTTTTGGCATTTATGTTGAATAATATCGATGTCTTAAAAATTCATGAATACCTTAACCAAATTTATCTCACCACAGCTGTCGCTGATAATGGGTTTTTTTCTGATAGGACAGGTACAACATCCATTCCCTGGCTGTTAATCTATCACTATGAAAGGATAGGCCCACATTTCACTATTGGTAAATTTTCGGCCATGCCGGGAATCGAACCCGGGACCCTAAGCTCAAGAGAAAGACGCGCTGAGCTAAGGTGTCGGATTTGTGATGATGTGTGTTAGGAAAAATCCCACAACTGGTAAACAATGCAAAAAATCTAGCAATTTGTATCCGTACGCATGTGTGTGGGGGTGGGGGTGGAAGGGAAGGGTAGAGGAGGGGATGAAGATAAGGGTGGGGAGAGACGCGACAGCCTTTTGTTCTAAAACAGGTAAATTACAAATCAATGTTTATGTTTAGCGAAATGCAAAAGATAATTTTATAAAGGTTTCACATCACATACGGAGCTATTTTACTTTAATTTTGTGAAGGGCTTGTTTTATTTGTTCATGTGTATTCTTTACCAGTTTTCGTTTAAATTTTTACAATTTTCAGATCATCTAAATCCGGGCGCTAGCTCTCAGTCACAATTATACTTCTCATTAAACTGCAAGTGCCGTCATTAAATAATGTTAATATGATAGTTCACGGTAGCTTAGGCCTGTTTTCTTACATTTTAAACGTTACTAAAGACACACGTTCGTTATAGGCTATATCAAACTCGCAATTATGTGTTCTGTTGTCACTTTAAGTGAAGGCACGCAACATAAATTCACCCACTTCAGTGGTTGATAAAGGATAGATTGGGGTTCAAATTCAGGTCGGGTCTATTGGGTGTGATTTTTCCTAAATTGTTTCCCAACCTCCTTTCACGCAAATGCGAGTACATTTCCTCCAAAACATTTCCGTCCTCGTCCTTAACCCATCAGAGCTATTATCATATATGCGTATAACCTGAACAGGTGATTAAAAACAAACAAAAAACACATCAATCATTAATAAATTGATAGATCATATTTGCCAAGCGGATAAATGTGGAACTCTTCTTTTTTTTAGTAACTTTTAAAATGGGAGAAAATGGCGTTGTTACCGTGAACGGACTTTAACCTATAAAATCGCCGAGAAAATTTACAAATTAAAATATGATTCCTATTATTACATGACCTACAAACTAACTTAATATAGTACTTACGTTTTATACTAAATACCCTAGCTCTAGTGCCTGGATACATTTATATTAATGGCATGGCAGTACGAACAGTCCAATTTTCATCGGAAGGGTTATTATCAAAAAACTAGTAAACTTATTAGATCTACTTTCATGTATTCATACGTAGGGTCATGTTATCTTCAGCTGTTACTTTTGATAGATATTAACAGTACATATAAAATAACACTAATACTGTAATATATTAAAATAGAGCTATGGCCACAAAAATGTTTGTATCTTCTAGAAGGCCCTTCATATGAATATTGGACCATACAAAAAGTATATATGTCAGTCCCACCTGGAATCGAGCCAAGGTCCCCTAGACCTAAACAACAAACAGTGAAGGAAGACTTTTGTAAGCTCTTAAGGTAGAGGAGAGAACCTTTCAGGGGAAAAAAGGTCTTTAGATCACCTGTCCGGGTTACAAACCCCAACCTCCCTATCAATGACGAACCAGGTAAAACGAGACTGACGCCTTTTTACGAGTGACCACCGGTGCGAATGGATTTACGGTTATGACATTAATAGGTGGAGCACACAGGAAGAATATATCTTCAATGAGTCCTTTTTGCACGCAACATAGTTTTTTTATTTACCTTTTAGCTCCGCGTCTTACTTTTTGTTTGTTTGTTCAGCACCGCGTCTTACTACCCATTCGAGTTATACGCTTAAGTACTAATTACGTAATGGGTTAGGAATTGGGAAGATTGAATTTAGAGCAAGTGAGCTTGCATTTGCTTGGAGGGGGAGGGGAAACCCATTTAGGAAAAACCACCCCCAGTTAATCCGAACGAGATTCGAAACTCGATATCCCCATCCTCGGCAGTCTAGCTCAACACGAAACTAGCACGTTACCTAGCTACGCCACCCTGGCGGGTTCAGCGTCTTACTACCCGTTCGGGTTATACGTGTATTTATTAATTGCGTTGATGGTATTAGTGAATGGGAAGGTTATATTTAAAGGAATTATACCCACATTTGCGTGGAGGGAGAGTGGAAAACCATATGGTATAAACCCTCCTCCACCCGACCGAGATTCGAACCTAAATCTCCCCGTCATCGACAGTCTAATCTACTGCGAGAGTATTGCCTTAGACCATTCGGTCAGCGAAGTGAGTGCAATGTGTTATTCAATTTTTAAAAATAACATACTTAAAATATGTACGGCTTGCATGTATAAAAGTTTATTTTACCTTCACATGTAATTAAATATATGGTACTTGAATCAGAGGTGAGACAGAATAAAACAAAAGCGAGGAATCAAAAGGAATTCTAAGTTTCACGAGCAATTAAACGGTTTTGTAACGAGGCATTTAAATGTTGGCAGCGACTGTTTGTAAGTAAGACCCAATGGGAGAAAAAAAGAAAAAAAAAAGAAAGACCTTGACTAGTAAAAACTATGTTACCAAAGGAAAAAAGAAAAAAAGTTACGAGACTGAAAAAACAAACGAATGAGACAAAACAATTACTATTCTAGGTGAAATTGTATTGTCACAATTGACGAACAATAAAACTGTAACCCTAGATGAACGTTTTATGGAGCCCATTAATGTTTATTTGCGAACCCCACCTTGAAGTTATAGTCACAATACAATAAAATTAAAATAATAAATACAAGACGCCCATAAAAGTATTCTCCTATTTTGAGAAAAGGAAGAGAAAAACTATTAAGTTACCGTGTACACAGGATTGTCACCGCCCCCAACCCACACCCTTCAATGGACCTTTTCTGGGTCGATATGCATTGCAATTGAAATTTTTGGAATACCCTGACTTTTCTGAGAGAAAGAAATGCATTTTATTCAGAATTTTAGAAATCATATAGATAAATAATAGCGTTATTTTCCATATATTCTATTCAATACGTGACACAAGAAACTTTGAAAATTATTTATGTTTGGTATAAATATATCTTAGTATTAATAATAATAATAATAATCATAATAATAATCACAATCATAATCATAGCTCCCTTAAAGAAATGTACTCTATCCACCCATTCCTTCTTTTGTTTAACCCCCTATCCATAGTTAGTGAGAACTTCGTGTTAAAAACGTGTTACACTTTGGTTAAATAGGGTGGGGCCGAAAAAATTATACGCGTAGTAACCTGAAAATTAACACTTTAATTGGAAAGTAAATATTCACTAGCTAAATAAAAGCAGACTACATATACCATGATTTTGGTTAGAAGAACAGTAGAGATAGTTCCAATGTATTTATTTGCGACCAATATTGATAATATTTTACTATTTTATTTGTGTTATCTTATAGGTATTGATAATTTATATCAAAAGTGACAACTGCAGATAACACGACTTGATGTATGAATTTATTAAAATTGTTTTAGTAACTTTAGTAAATAACTTCTACTGTTCTTCTTACCAAAATCAACCTATACTTGACTCTATCACTTTTTGAAGATAATGTCACTGAGGTGAGCTCCACCGGACGTCAGGTAAACCTCAGCGCGTTGTCCATCACTCTCTTCAGCAAAGGTCGTCTAATTGTTTCCACCCCACCCTGTATAATGACGAGAATCTATTGACGTAGCAGCACCATAATTTACGGAGTTATAATATAAGGATGTTCAAGAAAATTTGAAATATTTTAACGTTTTTGTTTGTTTTTTTGTTGGAAAACTATATGTACATTTTTGGTTTGCACCACTTCTCACTACCCGTTCGGGTTGTACGTGTATGTTCTAATCACGCTAATGAGCTAGGGATGAGGAAGGTTGAATTTAGAAAAAGAGTGGAAAAAACATTTAGTAAAACCACCCCTATTACACCCAAACGGGATTCGAGCCCTTGTTTCTCCATTCACGGCAGTACAAGTCTAATGCGAGAGTGACGCCTTAAAACTATTAGACCATAAAAGAGGGTCTGTACTTTCCTTAGTCAACAAACTTTTGCAGTAGTATAAATATTGTTAGGGGCCTTTTCTAATATTTTTATTGCTACCAATTAACTTCAATAAACACGTTAAAATAGATTTTATTTTGAAAAAATGTTTAGATGAGAACAAAAGTATGCTAATAAAATAATTTCCCAACCAAAAACAAATAAAAACTGGTTTGAACACCTTTAAGTGAGGAATGAAGACTTGCTGTTCTCATGTCTGAATGTGCCGAGAGAAAGGGAGGGAAAACAAGCCTTGTATTGTTTACCTCCACCCCTCCACCAATAGGAATGTTGAATTGTGCAACTATCAAGAGTGTTTTATTTTATTCATGCGAAAACTGAGCTACTGGAATGTGAGATATCACAGATCTCTGAATAGACTGTACAGCAAAATGAAAAGTACAGTCGTGCTCAATCACAATGGATGACATGGATTTGTACTAAACCATGTGTAGGCGTTAGTTTGGTTTCATATTATTCTAAATTAACGTGAACTTACTCAACAAAGCACACTAGTCAACTCAAACTAACGCGATAAAAAATGCCTTCTTAAGTCGAAGATGGCTGCCTTATCTGATAGCCCGCGATCTTTATTGATCGCTCATATGTAGCTGACAATTTCCACACGTCCATCACAGACTCTGCCTTAAAATAAGTGAAGAACGACCCTGGACGTCTCCTGGATAGCTCAATGATTAGAACAATGACGGGTTCGATTCCTGTGTTCAGATGTCATTTTTTCAATTTAAAGAATATATTGCATTAAAAACCAACATTTACCAACTGCCCCAAGCGTCAGGTAGCCCCCCACTGATCATATGCAATCTATAGTAATGATATGCAGTGTACCAGAACACTGGAATCAAACTCAGGAACGTTGAAGTGCCGCCCCTATGATTACCACGTAACGTTCCAGGACCACCCCGTATTCAAGATCACGTATGATTTTTTTCCCCCACTGCGTCTTTTAACCGTCCGACATATCCGTATTTAACTGCCCTAATGGGTTAAAAAGGAGTAAGGTAGAATTTAGAGGAAATGTACACATAATTATGTGTGGAGGGAGTGGGAAAAAATTTAGTATAAATCACTCTCAATATGCTCAGCTGAAATTTGATCCCCGACTTTTCCACCACTGGCAAACCAGATTGGACGAGCTTGACGTTTATTCCGTGTATCCACCGATGTGGGTAGAACATTTCTAAACAAAATCGGCGATGAACGATCTTTAATAATGGACAAGTCTCAGTAATGTTGTAGTTTTAAAAATAAATTATTAGGCTAAAAAACAAAAACTCCAAGAGGTCAGCCCACAATCGACTCATACCAACCGAGCAGCTGCCACCTGTTGGCAAAGATAGTGCCAACTTATGCGGATATAGGGTGTCATATGGTCAGCACAGCAAACCCCCCTCAACCCCTAATCTCAGGTTTTTAGACCTGAATCGCTATTTTATTCAAATATCTCCTCATTTGCTCTCACGAGGCTGAGTTGACCCCGTTTGAGACCCACTGCTAAACAGAAAATCTGGAAGCGCCGGGGATGGAAACCGGGACCTTTGGTTCCGTAACCAGGAACTTTCACCAATAGATCACCGAGGCGGTCAATTATTAGGCTAAGCGCAAAGTTAGTTGCAGCGTAGGGCAGGGTGGACGCCGGACAGCACAGGATAGGGAAGGTCGTTTAGTAACTGCACATTCCTAGGTTGGGCTTTTTGGAGACGCTCAAAGCCCGAAGTATAACTTTGGGCTTTGGTCATTTTAAAACGTCCAATCCTAGGATTGAGCAAACAATCCTTTCATTGGCCGTTTTCGGGCTTTGCGTCCAATACATACATTAAATAATGGAGGTATATCATAGTAGTACGAGTAGATCCTTCACCACCATCACCATCACCACCACCACCACCACAGTCACCACCACCATCCCCGTCACACCATCACCACCACGTTTGTGTGTGGTTGGTTACCTTGCCTCTATATAGCATGGGATGAGTTATGCAGCTCTCACATTTTGACAAATAGTGTCAATTTCGGAGGCTAAAAGATAAATATAGCTAATTTTTTGGCAACTTCCCAGTCATTTATTATAAACCTTGAAAGGTTTTCCAAGGCGGTGATATTATATTCACTGAGTGCTCGAAAACCCGAGTGTATTTTTCAAAGAAAACTCTTTGACACGGCTCAGAAGCACACATGGCAGAGCCGAACACAAAGCGAACAAAACCACACTCTCCCTTAAGCCGCAGAAGTAACATCAGCATCTAGATGTGAAGGAGCGAGGGAGTGTTGAGAATAGTGACGGATCCATCTGTCGTCTACCCAGCGCTTGCACCGCGACGCTATCACACCTGACGCCATCGCGTCACTGTCACACGGCGCTCTGACGTCACACCATTTTCAGGGTAATCCCACAAGCTCCCCTTCTTGAACGCGTTTTGACAGATGGGCTTCATTTCCACGTTTCGTTTCTGACGGATTTTAAAGTATGTTTATAAAATTTAGGCTGAAATAAATCACCCCCATTTTTTAATATAATCACGTGCCCTTATGTGTAGACATGTGGATTAAACATAAAACTCGTTTAGTCAGTTTTGCCAGCGATGGGTTAAATCCTGGCTGAGTTTACTCAGGGTGGATTTTACCAAATGGATTTCCATGCAGATACATTTTCTCTAAATATTACCTTCCTCAGTTCAGTCCCTTAACTTTAAATATTCGAATATCCTGGATGGGTGCCATGACGCCGTGCAAAAAAAATAAAAAAAATTAAAAATTAATGAGACCCATGCCAGTTTTCAAGCATTCTTAGGAGCCATACTCACAAAATACTAGATTTCCAATGATGGGAAGGTCAAGGTTCAAATCTTGGGTAAGTAAACTTAATCTAAGCTACTATTCATATTCGGGGACGCGGATTAATGTGTCAATCTTTTCAAGACAGGGTTTTCTGTTACGGAGAGGTTCGAGTTCAAATCCCGGCCAGGTTAGAACAAAAGTGTTTCTTTCCTAAATTGTGTTACACTCTCCTTACTCGCAAATGAGAGTATATTTCCTCTAAATTCTATCTTCCTCATCCCTACCACACTAGTTTAATCAATATACACGCGTATAGTCCAGACATGTGTGGTGGAAAAAAAAACACAAATTTTTATCCACGAGGACAAAAATTGAATAGTTCTGTGACCTTATTCTCACCCTTCTTTAAATGCCTAAATATTCTTCTCCATCCACCTCTCCCCTCGAGTATAAGGGTGGAATACAAACTACCCATAGTTTCGCGCCATTACCATGCAGATAGCGGTGGTGAGGTACCGAGACATCCGGCCCGTGTAGTCCGACAACTCCACCTCACCATTCTCACCATTCAACCCGTATTAACGCTGTACTAGTTGACCACGTGTCGTCGGACCTCTGACAGAATAGCTCTCGTACCCTTCCGAACTACGTGCGCGGCATAATCACCGAGCACATTTACAACTAAATATTACACTGTGCGCTAGAAGTGATCATACACACCAATTTCCGAATAAAAGAACCTTTTAGAAAACACAAACAAGTTTATCTTCGCGAACAATATTTCATTGACCCGCTTTGGTGGCAGCATGGTCTAACGCGCTAATGTTGTGTTGGAATAGACTGCCGATGATGGGGAAATCGAGGTTCGAGTTTTGGTCGGGTGGTTTTCCACTCTCCCTCCATGTAAATGCGAGTACTCTTCCTCTAAATATAAGCTTCCTAATCTTTAAAAACATTTAGCATAATTAGTACATAAGCGTGTTAACCCGAATGGGTAGTAAGATGCGGTGCTAAAAAAAATATATTGTTATTCTACAGGTATTGATAATATTTATCAAGAATGATATCTACAGATAACGTGACTTGATGTATGAATAAATTAAAATTGTTTTAGTAACTTTAGTAACTAACTTCTACTGTTCTTCCTATCAAAATCGGTCTACAGTAACTTTTCTAGCTGTCAGATAAGGCTCTTCTAGTAACTTTTCTAGCTGTCAGGTAAGGCTCTTCTAGTCACTTTTCTAGCTGTCACGTAAGGCTCTTATGGTTAGTACGAAACAAAGTCATTGTTGTCTTATAAACGATACTAAATATATTTCTACAAAATATCAAGCTACCATCACGCATCTTACTACACGTTGAGGTCATCCGCAAATTTGAACTAGAGAAAAGAGAGATAGTTATAGACAATTTAGGGGGAGGAGAAATCACGCCATAATACATAATACACTCGATTGGAGTTCGAGTCTCCGCCTTACCATCATCAGCAAATAAAAAGAGTATGGCAGGGAGAACAAACATTTATAAAAAAACCTAACACACTTGATGTTATTCAATAAAACGTGAATTCCCATTTTCGTAGGAAGAGCCTTATCTGACAGATAAAAAAGTTAATAGATCTATTTTCACGTAGCCTACTCATATGTCAGATGATGTTAACTGCAGCTGTCAATTTTGATAGATAAAATCAATACCTATATTATAGTTAGAGTTGTGACGAATCCCATATTTTACGAGTCCATATTTCTAATCCGAATCTCCAATTTACCTTCGAATCCTGAATCTCTAATCCAAAACTTGGAAAAATATTATGAACATAAGAGGAAATTTAAATATAATAAAGCAATTGAAAATACTAAGAGTAACTAAATATTAACATTCTTTCTTATAATCCATTCAAGTTAAGTGTTAAATTACTGGTCTGGGGCCTGGTTGTTAAGTTAATCCTATAATTATGATTGGTTCTGAGCCAACAATAAGCAGTATCAGAGCTCTAAAACCAATTCCACTTGAAAAATTGAAAGTTTTTTTTTTAAGGATTTGAGTCTTGAGTTTTAAATTTACTCGATCCTTCAAATTTCAAATGTCCTTAAGGATTTGAGGGATTCAAAGGATTAGAGGTCACATATCTAATAATAATAATTATGATAGTAAAATGTTATCAATAATGTCCAGATTTTGATGGCCTAGAAATTATAACAAATGTATCTATAAAAGGACCTAAAAATTCTAAAAATTACCCCAAATTTTCAAAAAATTACCTAAATTTTTTTTAAACTCTTAATAAATGCACAAGACTAAATCAAACACGCAGTTTACAAATATAGAAAGGAAGGAAAATCGGTTAACAACCAAACTTTTGCATTCTGTTAAATATAATATTGATTTACAGATATCTGCTTCAGAAGTGCTAGCTATCCCCCCTGCCAACGCAACCCTCTCCAGCATAGTTGCAGTGTCTCACCAGGAATGTGTATTTTAAAACAAAAACTCACAAGCAAAGAAGATACAAAGTTCAGTGACTACCTCTTCTCATTCTGACAACTGATTGCATTTAAAAAATATAAATTAAATAGTATTTAAAAATATACTTATGAAACGATAATACCTTAAATTGGTTTAAAAATGACTTAAAAAGCCTAATAATAACTAAACGATGACAAACAAAGGTAGTATGACATAAAATTACAAAATTAAAGTGACCCAAAAAGACTTATAAAATATACATTTCTACAACCAGGAGATCATGAACAGAGTTTATATACTTATGAGCATTGTATGTGTTAAAAAAATTACATGCCATCAAAATCTGGGGCCTGGTTATGAATTTCGACTGCAAAAAATATGTTTGTATTTTCTAAAAGACCCTTCTTTCAAAAATTGGGGTGAGCATCTTACCGCACTTGACGGACTAGAACCAGGGGCGGCCCTAGGGTGGTGCGAACGCACTGGGCGCCGTCATCGGCGGGGGTG